>CAXIPT010000001.1:22043269-22136282 GCA_964030475.1 Tethya wilhelma
GACAGACGCTTGCATTTTGCAGGGTTTAACTTTTGCGTTTTTGTGGATCACACTCTATCCACAAAAGTTTTTATCTGCGAAATTCTCCATTACGTTTATACGTATGGGCATCTGGGCATTGCACAGCTCATTCGCAAAAGTTAAAATGCACAAATGTTTCACGAGAGACATCTACGAAAGTTAAACCCCATGAAATTTTCTTGCTATATGGTCATTGTGTAAGATTGTGTGACCAAATCCAATAGCAAACTATTGTAGTCATGTGATTGGAATACAGTAATTTGTTGTACCTTCCATGGTGTAAGATACTCACCTCTACTGGTCACATGTCTATGGTTTGTGTGGGATTTGTAATCTAATTTATTCACCTATAATGGCATTCACGAGCAGCTGATTTCCTGGAAGTGTGTATCTGTGTCCCAGTTACACTTGTCATTGCTTACACACATGACATTGTATAGAATGGGTGCTTTCTTCTTTATTCTGCTGACTCAGGCATTTGGCAACCTCTCAGCTATTGATCTTTTCGTAAAACAAAAGGTTCTTTTTGTGTAAGTAACTGAATTTGTTACCGATTAGCTGTATGCGTTGATTGACTTTAAATTGTCACATGAAATTAAATTTTCGCTTAACCACAAATATTTTTTGAGGTCTGGATGGATCTTAATATACATGTAGAAGTATTAGGGGATTCACCTCTCTAACCTACGTTAGTTCCCATTCCTTATCCCTCAGCCCTTCCCAAGGAATTCTGTACACAATTATGTCATGTTTATGTATAGTATTAGAGTATTAAAGTATATATCTGTTACGGTATGTGACACACACACACACACACACACACACAGCCATGAGCATTCCAGTGGCTACTACAGAGTGTCTGCCTACTTCTTCTCCACAATCTTCTCTGACCTCATTCCAGTCAGGATTATTCCTCTCATCCCCTACTCCCTCATTATCTACTTCATGGTTGGTGAGTTTATAATAACAAGGGTCTCCTTTCTATGTATACCATGTGTCTCTTAGTGTCTCAGTAATCGTGGTTACATTTCACCATGTGCATGTTTATGAAAAGTTTTACTATATAGTTTGTTCTCAATTTCAATTTTTTGTCTATTATTGAATGCTTTGAAAATGGAGTACAGTATAGATCAGACACCTGTGTCATACGTAGATACACTACTACTTTGTGGTGTATAGATTTTTGTGCGTTGTATCCAGCTTGTCTAGCAACATATGAGCATTACCTACGTTGTAAGTAACACACCTTTTTGTGATTTAAACTTGACTACTCACTCCATGCACTGACAGGATTCCAACTGGATGTGTCAAAGTTCTTCATCTTTTTCTTGACGGCATCGCTGACCTCTATTTCTATAACTACCATATCCTTTGCTGTTAGTTCCCTTGCTAGTGTCACTGCCATCGCTATTGTTGTGGTGGGGCTCATTTTGATCTTATCACTGGTTAGTTAATAAATAAAATACCATTTTTTTGTAGGCCGAGTCTGAATATTCATATTTTACGAATCTTTCTATCAATACAACAGTCAAAGGTTTGAACCACTCCCACTGTAATTCTATATAACCAGGTCCATTGATCCACTTACATGTAAGAGATACTACCAGAGATTGGGAAATTTTCGCTTAAATTTTTTTTTTTCGTCTTTATTTTGTTTGACAATCTTTACCAAATCATCCTCAACGACGAAATTAATCTGCGCAAAAATTTAACAGGCAAACTATTTTACTTATAAAAATTTCCCGATCTGTGGTATTACGTGTTTATGCATAGTGTACCATGAATGAAGATTAGTGGCCCTAGTTCCTAGTTAGGCCTCCCCCAAAAGCTGTGAGAATAACAAATAACTATACGTATAATTATACACATAGCTATAGATTTGAATTGTAAAGGGTGTGTTTTTCATGTAATGATCACCAACCTTCCACTGACAATTATCACAATCATTATGGTTGTACCATGTGGTATATAATGGTATATTTTGGTCTCTATATAAGTCTGAGTAAGAAATTATATAAGTCAATGATGAATACTTATACGTATACATATAGCTATAAAAAAATTGTACTATAAATTTTGCATTTTTCATGGTTGGTCACCAACCTTCCACTAATAATTCAGTATCACAATCATAGTTGTACCATGTGGTATAAAATGGTATATTTTTGTCTCTAAGGCCTCGTTTACACAGTAGCGTTTTCGAATGCGTTTTTGTTTTCTCTTGAAAAACTACTACGTTTTGATTCGCGTTTACACAAGTACGTTTTCCAGAGAAATACGTCATACGGCGTCACATACAGTGCACACGTGATAACTTTTGAATCAGCAAAAATTTCACAGAGACAAGAAAAGACTCGCTTTTGAGCAAGAAAAACTGAACAAGACGATGAAACTATACTATTTAAACCAAACGAAGCTCAAACGGAGGTACTAGCTAGCTTTAAAGGCCAAGCGTTTTTGTTTCCAGTTGCGTTTTGCCGTTTACACGATTGAGCAAAACGTATCGTTTTCAAAACGCTCCACTTTGAATTGCGTTTTCAAAACGTTGCGTTTCCGGTTGCGTTTTGGGCGTTTTTGTGTAAACGCAAGCCGGAAACGCATAGAAAAGTATGCGTTTTCAAACAAAAACGCATCTGTGTAAACGGGGCCTAAGTCTTGTTGATATTTTCCACAGTTGTTTGGTGGTTTCCTGATAGCCTTGGACTCCCTTCCTGGCTGGCTACAGTGGCTCAAGTTTATCAGCCTCTTCAAATATGCTTTTGAGGTGTGTTCCACTATACACTGTACATGCACATGATTCTGTAAGACATAGCACCATGCCAGAGGAGGTACGACACGAGTGCTCCTTTTCTGAGCTGGCAAATGGGGTACACGTGATCAACTGTCATTGTGAAGTACTGCGGTCACATGATTGGAATGCAATTAACAGACTTGCCAGCTCAGCAAAGGTGCACTCGTGCCGTACCTCCTCTGGCACCATGCAATTGAGCGTAAGTTCAGTATATGTAGCTTAAGTACTATCAAGATTAGCTGACAGAGCTTCAATTTTACTAATCAGCACTGCTAAAATGTGCATCAAAGAGTTTACCGAGAAACCACAAAACACTGAGATATCCATGGTTTAGATATATACCTACATCTTTCAAGTTCATAGTATGAGTACAGCATCACATACTACCAGTACACTCTAAAGTATACTTGCCAAATGTTAGGGTAATGATTCTACAGATGAATCTGATTGAAAGTGTAACTGTATCACAGTAATGATAGCAGGACAGATGTTGGGTCAACTTGAGTCACAGATAACCACTGATCTATTGCAATTCTTTAGGCACTCTCAATCAATGAAATCGTTGGACAGTGTTACTGTGTTCAGCCAAATATTACCAGGGCAGAGAATTTTACATGGTTAGTGAACTATTATTTTTGTCATCTACTTGTTTAAAATGTTTACTTCTAAATAAAGCACACCTCTAAGTTAAGTAGTGCCCTCTGATCATTGCATGTAACCCAGGCCTGCATTTGATCCTTCTTTCCATTACATATTGTTAAGTACAGTATAGGCTTGGTTTATACGAGGCTATTAGTATTAGCCATGTTCCCTGTACACAAAGGAGAGCAGGCTGAGGATCCATGCACACAGACTCCCTGAGAAAAAAAAAATTCTGTTTGAATGTGTGCCAAAATTATTGGTAAACTATTGTACATGCATGTATGATATTGATTGCAGCACAATAGAGATGGGGTGTGTTGATGGTACCATGGCAATTGGGAGCCGTGGCTATGAAACAAGTACAGAGTGGCTGTGGTATGACCAGATAGGTCTGTTTGGACTCTCTCTTGTCTTCTTGACTCTGGCCTACGTCAACTTGAGACTTATCAAGAAAGAAAAGTAAATAAATAGACTTCCAAAGTAACTTGTAAACCAGCATGTGCACAAGAACAATAATATTATTGTGTGTGTGTGTGTGTGTGTGTGTGTGTGTGTGTGTGTGTGTGTGTGTGTGTGTGTGTGTGTGTGTGTGTGTGTGTGTGTGTGTNGTGTGTGTGTGTGTGTGTGTGTGTGTGTGTGTGTGTGTATGATGTATACTAAATAGCTGTCAGCTACATGCTATGCAAGCACAATTTTGGTTTTATGAACATTGCTTGAGTCATTATTTTTTAATCAAGGCATTCTCAGACTGTTCGCAATTTTTACACTGTGACAATGTCATAATAATTTATTATGTTATGTGTTGTTTTTTCAATATCAGAATCCAACTGACTGTCATGTACACTAAAGTTTCCATAAAATTATTATATACTGATCTTCCAATGATTGTAATAAAAATCATCATTATTAATTTTCATTATGCCAGGCTGCCAGCACAATAATTATTAAGTAATAGTTATATCATGCATGTGAGGAATGTATTCGGCTTATAAAGCATGAAGCACGAGGGCACGAAGCGCCCGAGGGTTGAATGCTTTACATCCCGATACACACGTGATATAAGTGTTTTGTGTCATTTACTACCGCGCATGGGTGGGTTTAAGCATTGTGGCTTCGGTTAAAGCCCTTTGGTCTAAGTTAAATCACTGTTGGACACATGCAGGTATTACAAGTGATTCTGGGAGTTTCTAGTCTACTTGTACTTGTACCACTTCCTTTGATCTACATCATAGAAATGACAATAAAGTTCAAAAGGGAAACTCCAGTAAACAATACTAGTATATAGCTAATGATTAATTGCATCAGCTTTCTAAGAACTATGAATTTTAATTTTTCGGAGAATTAAGTCATCATGAATTACACAGACTGAAATAATGGAATCTGATAGTATACAAATTTAAGAGAGATGTATACCATGATCATGCACACATGGGATGCATTTTCAATGATCATGATTTTTGATGATGACTAAGCTCATGTCTAGACAGATAATATGGATTTCATTAATAATGAACTTTGCTATGCCTATAAAAACGTGAGAATATTGCACTTCACCAGCTCAGTCTACTCTATAGTAATCTGGGGAGCCCACAGAGTTATATAAGCCAACTATTTTAAAGGTATTATAGTAATATTATTATTATCATTGTAATAATAATACTATCATACAATCTTGTATAATTATGTCATTGCAATTTTGTAGACCACACCTAGCCTGACTGTCAGCATGCTACACTTGCAGCAGCTGACAATAATTGCAGCTATAATTGGCTCCATGCTAGCTGGTTTCACCAGAGCAGCACCAATTATGCCGATACACTCAAAATCAGCTTCAGGTCACTGTAATTCTGATAGATACACCGAACTAAGGGATGATGAAATTTCCACGTGCAGCATGCTGTATGAGAAGTTTGAAGAAGCATTACTGTCTCAATTGAATATGTACAAACTTCGCCATGTCATGTTTCCTAATGAAAGGGCTGAACCATTGATTGTGGACCTATTCTTTAATATTACTTTTGAAAATCTGGATGACGACCCATGTTTTGGAGCAAACAATTATACAAAAGCCGATATCAATTCAGAACCTTATGTGACTAATCGTACTTGGACCAGTTCTGTTACTCTCTCAATTATTGATCCCAAAGATCTTGACTTCCTTCAACCAACAGTTCTTACCTTCACCAATCCTGTTGCTCGACATAGCTACCGGGAAGAACACAACCGTAATGAAGCTTCACTCAACTTAATAGTTGATAACCTCTCCTGCACCCCAGCTGAAAAACAAATAGAAGATGTTTTTGATGACTTAACAGCAAAGGTATAAGAATTTACCATCAGATTCTAGTCACTTTTAAATATTTTGTACCTCATGCAGACTTATAATATCTAACCACACACTTAATTTTACAGTTAAAAGGCTATGCAGCAAACACTGCCGTGGATGCTAGGATAGATTCATGGGACACTTCTTACAAAGGTTATGTTGTCCAAGAAGGAAAGCTTGAGTTTTTATTTGTCATGGGCCCAGCATTTTCAATTGTCATAATTATTTTGACATGTGCATTTCCCTTGGCATACAAAAAAGTCTATGTAGCTCATCTGAAGGAAAAGCTAAAAAGGCGAGATACAAAAGATGGCCCCTTCTACCAATTGTTTTCATCACTTTCAATATTAATATTTGTTATAAACGTGGCCTATTATGCATCTGAATTCATTTGTTTTTATATTGATACTTATATACCAAGGTAAACAGCAATTAAATGAGTATGTACTGACAACATTGGTAAGATTTTTTTCACAGCTAGCATCTGTAGCTCTTTCAATAACAGTCGCTTACAATATCACTGTTTGGAAAGAGATACTTAGAAATGGAGCAAAACCAGGATCTGGTGCTACAAACGAAAAAGACTTTATTAATGAAGATTTCAATGTTTGTTGTTTCCTACCTCAACAGTTATTATGTTTTGCTGTTGGTCGCAAGTTAATGATTGCAAGGCTTGAATCTAATTCAGATTCGAATTCAGAAGAGTCTAATGCCTTTTCAGAAGATGATCTTTATAATTATGTTTCTGAAAAGATTTGGTGTGTGTTTTGCTGTTTCAAGTGTAATTGGAAAATTATTGGATATGTAAATCAGGACCTCGGGATCAAAGAAAATACTATGTTAGAAGAAATGTTTTTGAAATGCTTTTATATATAATTTTCAATTATGCATTGTTTGTGTGCATCATTGCATGGAGTGTTGTTCCTTTTATCACCCTGGTGTTTGTCAACCCAGTCCTGACACTAGCAATTGTTTCTTTTGTCGTTGTTTTGTTTATTTTGTCTGTAATTTTGTTTTCATTACTGCTTCTTGCCCGTGCAAAAAAACCTTGGAGGAAGACACTTAATTTTTTATTCACCAAAGTCTGAAACAGATCTAGATCCTACATCTAATTACTATAATCCACAGTGTTGTTGCAGTTGTTGTCGCTTGTCTGACCTTTGTAACAGGTGTTTGACTTATTCACTCTGTTGGGACTTTTTTTATCTTCTAATAGCAGCAATTCTTTTCTTTATATTTGGAACAGTTATCATAATTCTTATTTATGGTTGGATTGTTAACAAAGGTGCAGGTGATGGTGGCTCTGTAAGTTTCATTATTGCATTTATTCCAACCCTGATCACTGGAGGAGGAGCATGGCTAGCCAAAAAGGCACTCTTTAAGAATAACAAAAACAAAGATGCCAATGGTGATGACAGCCAAAGATCATCTGCTAGCAGCACACCTGGCCAAGGCAGCCAAAGATCATCTGCTAGCAACACACCTGGCCAAGGCAGCCAAAGATCATCTGCTATATAGCAACACACCTGGCCAAGGCAGCCAAAGATCATCTGCTAGCAACACACGGCCTGGCCAAGGCAGCCAAAGATCATCTGCTAGCAACACACAAGGCCAAGGCAGCCAAAGATCATCTGCTAGCAACACACCTGGCCAAGGCAGCCAAAGATCATCTGCTAGCAACACACCTGGCCAAGGCAGCCAGACATTTGCTAGTAGCACACCTGGCCACAGTGGCCAAACTGCTACAGTTGTGCGAGAACAACCATCATCTGACATTGGTCCACGAAATGGGAGTAGTTCATCCCAAAATGAAACTGGTCTTTCAAGCACAACATCTAATAATGGACAGAAAACAGAGAACATTTGAGTTGAAACAGTTGGATAATATACTAATAGCTACATCTTAAAATAATTAAATGTATTTTTCGATACTGAACAAACTTAATTTACAGTCCAGTTTTCGTTCTATAATATAATATTATATTATCTTTTTGTTCCAATAGTGATTTTTGTAATAAGTATTTTGAGTACATAATGCTACTTACCTTGATCAGTCGTCAGATGGGGGACTCAGTGCTTGTATATCACATCATGCATGGGATTATGTCATGTAGCTTACAGTATAAACAAGTAGTAAACATTTTACAAAAATAAGCAGTGTAGGAACAGGCAATGCTGTTAAATTTAAAAGCAATGAAACAAGGCAAGTCTCAGAATTTTGGCACATGCATGACTATATACTTCATAAATTCATCAGTCAATTCCAGATCCAGTGGGGTATGAGTCAGTCAATTGCAATTGGCAATTTGGCTCATGAGTCATTGCATCATTCAAGCAAATCACTTCCATGGCTAATTTACTATAATAGATGAAGTAATAGGCATGTACTAAAGTTATACAGTAATGATTAATTTTATATGAGAGTTAATTGGCACAAAAAATGTGCCGAAATTCTGAGACTTGCCTTGTTTCTAGGCTTAGGGGGATTATACTTTTGAATTTACCTATTATTCTATTCTGCACTTCCATCTAAACTCACCTATTATGCTTTCTATTTTGACCTATTATTCTCAAAATATGCTCATATATTTTACGCAGTTTTATACGTCAAAGTTAATTATTACAAAGTGTCTCGAGACACGGTAGTCCGTATACTTTCCTATTGATTTTGTATTGCCTGTTTATAGTATCCGGATTTACCGGCACTCGAGCGTGCAATCGTAGAGTCACGGTTCCATTGACTACAGTATATTTAGCTTAGTATACGGACCCGGGCAGAGGCACAGCGTAATTATTAAGCATTCAAACAACTTCAAGGGTCAAGTATAGTGCTAAAAATTAACCTATTATTCTCAAATTATGCCTGCTTCCAGGGTATGCCTATTATTCCAGNTCAATATCAAATGACTTGCCTGTTTCTATGTAAACAAATAGAAAACACATTGCACGTTGTCATAGTATGGGCAATAAAATAAAACCACCATGGTTTGAATCACCAATGATATCAGATTGTGTACCGTACAGGGGGAAAGTTTTACTTTTGCGGTTTTCACGGATATCAGACCCATCCATAAAGTTTTTATCCATGAAATTTTCCGCATTGTATAGGTATGGGCTCGCACAACTCATTCGCAAAAGTTAAAATGCAAAAACTAATGAGACTATAGAGACATCCGTCAAAAGTTTGACACTGCGAAACTTTCCCTCTATTATTATGGTCATGCTCATAGCACAATTATTCACCTATCATAAGTCTGAAATTAGAACTTTTTTGATGTTACTTAGGTGTGTGTTGTTACAAAAGTTTTGTGTAGTTGTTATTCACAGAGAGAGAGCCTAGAAATCAGCATGAAGCTACAGTGTAGTAGAGAAACCATACAAACCCGTATTGTCCCTATCACTCATTGCTCGACATGTATAAGGGTTAAGGAAAGATCTAAGGGAAATCACATGTAGGTACAATGAGTATGTATGACATGATTATGGTTTACAGCAAACTGGCAAAATGGTAGTACATTACACTTTGTAACAAGTCAGAAACAATTGGGTTACATGAAGCTAACCAATACAGTTGTCTTTGCTGACCACTACTACAAGAAAGATTGATAGCATGAGGGCTAAACCATTACAGCCTATTCCCAGGCTCCTAGCCTACTGTGCACTAAGAAAAGGGGGAGCCTGGTGAGGAGACAGGCTATTCTTCCATTGGCACACCAGTGAACCATCATTGTAGGTGGTGCTTGGGTGGCATTACGAGAGACTTTTGTAGGCATAAATTTATATGAGTGGTTCAGTATGGATGTTAGCGTAAAAGTTTTTTGGTCAAAAGTTGATTGTCAACTGACGGAAACAAATGTGCTGGCACTATACACATTAAACACAATTGTGGTACGTACCATACAATCTCTTGAAGACTGCAGTAAGAGCATCAGTTACTGGTTTCACAACTTCCTTGCCGTTGATAGTAACAGAGAAACACACACAACCATCATAAGAATGACCTGTACAAGTACAGCTAATAAGAACAAATTAAACTGAAATTTAGTAGAAACACAATTTTGAAACTAGAAAGGAGACTGGATTTAGAAGCTTTATATTCTCAATTAGTCTACACGTAATAAGTTTACTATAAGATTAGTATCAGTATTGTTTGCACATACCAACCTTGCATGGTAGTTCTTTAACAAATCTTGTACTGAAATACTTTCAAAGCTAAAAACAATACACACATTATAATATTATTCATGTACATAAAACCTCTGAACAAAGGACACTTTGGGACAATATAATTGGCTGGTTTGTCTTTTGTAGAGAGGTTGTTCTCTTTTCGAGGTTCTGTTTGTATTGCTACAATAGGGAATTGGAATTTTGTGGGGAACCAAGTAATCGTCCTTTGTTAGAGATTTATATAAGGCACTGTCCCTATTCTCGGAGGGTCCACTATCAGACTGTCTATACTGTAACATACAGTCATATATTCTAAGTGACACAAACCATACAAGGAGAAATCTAAAGTCCATCTGGTTTGAGAATCCGCCAGAAGTGAAATTAATGAGATTCATAATAATCTTTTCATATTGGGACAAAAACTAATTGATTAAGTGAGGAAGGAAATAGCCAAAAGAAAGGGAGAACGAGCACTTTTCCAAAGGCTTTTGAAATTTTGAAATTAATTTGATATTTAGTAGTTAATTTTTCTACTGTCATTCTCAAACATGATGGACTTTAATAGATGTGTACCTTTTCCCAATCAACAGTGCGAGGCAAGAAGCTGTGCTGGCAGCATTTTTGTGAAGTGAGTGCTTAGCAGAATGGCCAACGCTCTACACAGAGATGAGAAATTAAAAATAATAGTTAGGCTACTGTTCCATTTGCACACAATAATAGTCATAATGTTAATTAGCTTATTTCTTAAGCAGTTACTCTTTCTAGTGAGCCTGGATGGGAACAAAGCTAGTTACGGTACATATTGTGGCATACCATGTCATTTTCCAGGTAAGCAACATAAGTGGGTGTTGACCTTTCTCCAAAATCATTCGCCAAAACATTTCTTCTGCCATCCTATAGGAAAGAAGCATTGGTCAGAGATATTGACACATAAAATTCACACGGGCAGTGACCAAAACATTAGCATTTGACAGGTAAATCAGATTCTCATTCCAACTGACTTCTCTTGATCACACATACTACTATTATGGTATAAGGTAGACTGAGAGCCTGTTCCAGAGTCAAATGGAGTGATGGTTGGCATGAATTAGTTGAGTCATATTTTATAGTTGGATTATCTTCAATGGCAAGCCAAAACCAAACCTTTAAAATATTGCCAGGATCAATTTATACTCATCTTCCCTTCTTTCATACAATCTTAAGTGGATTTATACGTACCTTGTACGCTGCTATCCTAGCACAGGAATTGCCAAAGGAAAGACCTAAGACAGTAGCCATGACACGTGGACAAGTAACTGGAAAAGATCACCAAACCAAGTTAACAAATATCGCGGATTCTTTATCAAACCGTAATTTATGATCAAGCTCGAAATTCAACGGTAAAGATTTTCTACCGAGTTTTAGTGTTCCATGCAGGTGTAGAGCCTTTTAAAATATTTGAGTTGTAGACAATCTACTGCATAATTATGTTAAAACTTGAAAGAGAACAAATGTCATTAATTTTACCCTCCTGGAGCTCCCGGAGTCCAGTACAGTTTTACGCATTGACTGCGCATGCGCAAAGCATGGGTGCGTATACAAACATCTCATAATCTCATCCACTTTTGAGACTAAAACTGCTCGAGACGTGTATGATGTACACATACCAATGGGTCCATCAAATATTTATAATCATTGTATTATCTAGTGTTATTATAAGGATACACAAACACACAAACCAAGGAGGCATGTGATTTATTAGTCTCGCGGGCCAGACGTCCGAGAGGGGGGAAAAAGGACATCTGGCCCGCGAGACTAGTGATTTATTATCAATTATATTATTACAATATTTATTATGCGATTTAAAGCATTAAGCATACCAGGGAGGCATGTGATTTATTCTCTGAGTACAAGCTATAGTGTTACAAACTCAGTTATACAAATTATTGTCACGATGTTTAAAACACTGGCTGGAGTGAGTATGAATTTCCTTGTGTAACAGCTTTCACTGTCACATACCGATTGTTTGTTGTCATATTCAATTCAAGTAGATTGGCACTGAAGCTTGCTGGTGTCAAAATGGTACCTTCAGGTTTTTCCTCAGCAACAGTAAAAGCCTTCACAAAATAACCAGAGGAATCAGTGTAAACTGACGTTTCTCCCCCACCAACATTCTGTTGAGCACCAACTAACTTTCCATCGAGAATAAAACCGATATTTACTGCCGGTTCGATACCAGGTGGGTCAATGTTCTTCAGCAAGATTTGTTGAGGAGTGACAGACTCAAATATTGTACCAGGCAGTATACCTTCTTCAGCTGAGACACCATAAGCATTACCCAGTGAGGCTTGAGCACTCTTGGTCACTGTGTACTGCTGTGTGTCCTTGTTGAAGCTGGTCAAAGCAACTTCATACTTCAATGACCAACCTATATTGCTGCTTGCTTTAGCTGCAACATTAGTACTCTGCCAAACAACGCTGTCTAGGCCTTGAGGATACCCTTTGAAGACAACAAAGGTAAGATTTTGAGGGGTAGTGTTTTCAAAATTAAGTCCAAAGTCACTGAGAGCCATGATAATTTGCTTGTGTCTTTTCTGTTTGACTGAATAGCACTATAGTACTTTTACCATAGTATTATACCACACCCGAAACCATCTAATTTCAGTCTACACAAAATTGTCTGGTGATTCAAGAATCAAAAGGTTAATTGACCTCAAAATTGCATTCCATGGTTTCACACCTCTAGGGCCTCTACGATACAATATCACAGACTACTACATGCAAGTCAGAGTATATATAGTCTAGCTTGAAATGTGACAAGGGTGGAGGGTCTATATAGCTTGATAGGCATGTCATGAGTATTTCACATATTTAATTTTTGTGGCAGTATGATAATGGATATGATAGACTCAAAATACAGATAGTGGTTAGTGTCACCAAAAAATAGAAACAAGCAGATACTTACAACTAAGAACCCTTTAAATATTTTAACAAACTGAGGTTAGCTAGAAACAAATTCAATGCAGATGTTTGAGTTCTGGGATCTAAACACTCAGCTACTGACACGTTTGAACAAACAAAAATGTAGTCAGGACAGCAACTGCTAAAACTGTTATTGTCCGTGTAGCCTCCCACACAGCCTGCGTGACACCAGCAGTAACCCCCACCTGGAATAGCATGAGGTTGAAGTGAGTTGCACATCCCTTTGCATGTGAGCGGCTTGTCAGGAATACACAGATTAGCGTAATCAACACAACAGTCTAAACGGCTCACACATTCAGAATCACAATAGCACACACCATAGGGCTGCTTGATAGGATCAGTATAATTACATTTGCGAGCACAAGTGGTGTCTCCATACGGTCTTTTCACCCCAATGTCAAAGTTCTGACGGGATTGCAAACAGGTAGGGTCTAGGCGATGACTATAAGACCACAACCAACAGTTTATCCCTGACACACCTTTAAATAGATATTTTGAGCAAGATGAATTTGCACTACATTTGTCCATACAAGCAAACTCATTGTCTACAGTGCCAGTCCACAGCTGAGAAGATTCATCACTCCATTTACAATACACTTGTAACAACTGAAAGTAAAGGCGTGTATCTGGCGGAATGTTTTGTTGGAGTGTGTTTTTACCCCACCACCAGTGAAATTTAGGCAAAGAAGGGGTGGAGCTTGTTTTGTGAACATTACAAGCATCATTAAAAGGAGGATACTGAGCAGACTTTGTCCACGCCGAATCACTTGTTAGTTGGACCATTTTCATTATCCTACTCAGTGTCTCATTACTCAAAGAGTTGCCATTCTTAACAAGTATATCGACAAAGTAACTGAGGTGCAACATAAAGATACCTTGAAACGAGTACCAGTCACCACCTGGGTCATATCCTGAGTAGCAAGAGCTAGTGTACGTTTGATATCCCCGTCGTTCATCAATGAGGAGACCTTCATCTGTCGTGTAATTAGTCAAAACTGCTTCTAGTGCTCTCAATCCAACATTTAGGTATGTCGAGTTATGGGTATGGGCATAGAGATAAGCGGAGGAGCTCAGTAACAAGCCTTGGTTGTAAGAAGTTCCTGATATTCTTGAGTTTATGCACTTTTTCAGAGGATCTGCTGTCGTACTGTTACAGCACAGCTCAGGAACTACACCAGTCGACACCAGATACTTATCACTCATTATACCATAGCCATTATCAAAGCTGAAGAACCAGTCCCACACTTGTTTAGCATGCTCCAAGTATTGTGTCTCTTTCGGCAGCAGGTAGGCTAGCTTTGAAGAGTGATGAAGATTTTCAAGGATCGTAATGGAGTCTTTGAAGAAGTGAGTGTCACAATTGCTCCACCAAAATCCACCACAATCGTCATCCCAACCATATTCCCAGGCCCACTTATGAAGAGCAACTGAACGTTGTAGCCACTTTGGATCCTACAAATCATTGAAACAAATACAAACATAATCTTCACATAATAACATGTGTACTTGACAAAATTAACCATGCATGGGAATTTGGGAATAAATGAATGAATGTTCATCTTATCAGACAGGTGATAACAACTTGAATGATGGTCATCTATAATTATGGTAGTACACACTAGTAATTAAATGACCCTCCACGAGAAGACAATGCACAATTAATAGTCCTATACAATGGGAATGTATAATACTACCTGTGAATTGATAGTGTAACAATACATGGCATAATAACAATTGCATGGTTACAATGGTAGATGACTACTTACCTTTAGCCACTCGTACACACGCAGATATGCCATTGCATACCATGCAAAGTCATCAATGTATGTACAGCGTTCTTTGGCATCCCACTCAGCATTGTAGGGTGAGTATGCATAGAATATATCGGCAGTGTCTGAGTAAGAAGTAGAGTTTGTGAGTATCCCAAAGGAAGCAATGGACTCCAGGGCGACAGCATCCCACCATCTGTAGCATTCCACACACGGTGTGGTACCACTGCATTCACAAACATCAGAGCCTTCACCGATATCACCACACACAAAGAAGAACTTGACATTTTTGTTTCCTCCCTTGTCTTGCTCCCAGTAGTAGTGAAAGAGACCTTGAATGGTTTGGTTGGCACGTTGGATCACTGGGGGGAGATTGTTATGCTGGGATTCAGACTTTTCTCCGACATGAGGAAAAACTTGCTGTGACAGTGGTACGAAAAAGCCAAGTAGAATTGTAATGCTGCAGAGATTTGTGACCATCTTCTAACTTCCGGCTCGCCAGGCTTGCTAACTTTGACAAGAGTAGGCAATGATCGTCATGTTCAAAAACTCAAAAGTTTGCAGATTATGCATTTGTAATCAAAATAATTATGCCAGCACACACAAACACATTATGTCATTGTACATTTTATAATTATGATAACAACATCATTATATTTGTCACACAATAAATGTATTAATAATTATAGCTCTAATTGGGCATCTTTGTGTGATGCTGGCCACCTTGAAGAGTCTGCAACAAACTCATGTGAGCTACAAACAAGTTCAAGGCAGACCCTTGTGATCTGGCATCCAAACATTCAGGCATGGCTACAGTATAACACAGCTCACTGTAGTCAGGACAGCAACTGCTATAACTGTTGTTGTCCGTGTAGCCTCCCACACAGCCTGCTTGACACCAGCAGTAACCCCCACCTGGAATAGCATGAGGTTGAAGTGAGTTGCACATCCCTTTGCATGTGAGCACCTTGTCAGGAATACACAGGTTGGCATAGTCAATGCAACAGTCTAAACGGCTTTCACATTCGGAATCACAATAGCATACACCATAGGGCTGTTTAATGGGATCAGTAGAATTACACTTCCCAGCACAAGTGGTGTCTCCGTATGGTCTTTTAACCCCAACGTTGAAGTTAGCATTGGATTTTAAACAGCTAGGATCTAGACGATGACTATATGACCAAAACCAGCAGTTTATACTGCCTGATTTGCCTTGTAATGTTTTAAAAAGATATTTTGAGCAAGAGGCATTAGCACTACATTTGTCCATACAAGCAAACTCGTCAGCTACACTGCCAGTCCATATTAGAGAAGATTTGTCAGTCCATTGACAATGAACTTGCAATGCTTGAAAATAAAGGCGTGTGTCAGGTGGAATTTTCTGTAAAGTGGAATTTTTACCCCACCACCAGTAAAATTTAGGGACAGAAACATTGGATTTCGATACGTGAAGGTTACAAGCATCGTTGATCTTAAATGGAGGCCACAGAGCAGACTTTGTCCATGCCGAATCACTTGATAGTTGCACAAGCTTCATTATCCTACTTAATGTCTCGCTACTCAAGGTGTTGCTATTCTTAACCAGTACATCGGTGAAGTAGCTCAGGTGCAGCATAAAGATACCTTGAAATGAGTACCAGTCACCACCTGGGTCTCCTCCCCAGAAACAAGACCCTTCATAAGTCCGATAGCCCCTAGGTTCATCAACAAGGAGACCCTCCTCTGTTGTGTAGTTTGTCAACATTGCTTCCAGTGCTCTCAATCCAACATTGAGGTACGAGGAGTTCCTTGTACGAATGTAAAGATAAGCGGATGAGCTCAACAACAAGCCTTGGTTGTAAGAAGTTCCTGATATTCTTGAGTTTGTGCACTTTTTCAGAGGATCTGTTGTTGTACCATTACAGCACAGCTCAGGAACTACACCAGTCGACACCAGATACTTATCACTCATTATACCGTAGCCATTATCGAAGCTGAAGAACCAGTCCCAAATTTGGATAGCATTTTCCAAGTATTGTGTCTCTTTCGGCAGCAGGTAGGCTAGCTTTGAAGAGTGATGAAGATTTTCAAGGATTGTAATTGAGTCTTTGAAAAATTGCGTGGGACAGTTTGTCCACCAAAATCCACCACAGTTGTCATCCCAACCATATTCCCAGGCCCACTTATGAAGAGCAACTGAACGTTGTAGCCACTTTGGATCCTATAGGAAATAAGATGGACTCAAAAATTAAATCATGACAATGCAGATAGGTGCAAGGCATGGTTGATCATGATGCCTAGTTTATAGTCTTGTTTAGCTAGCAGATCACTACATAAGGTCATGCAGTAGCAACTAACACTCTATTAATTGCACAATGCATAGATTAATGCTAATGAATTCAATTGTCCTTATCAGCACAATAACGATTATAATTTTAAAGCAGACATTACAATAGTAAAGTATACACACACTTACTTTCAATCATTCGTAGACACGCAGATAGGCTATTGCGTACCATGCAAAGTCATCGATGTACGTACACTTTTCTGTTGCATTGAACTGAGCATTGTATGGTGCATATGTGTAGAATGTATCGGCTGTATCAGCATACAATGTAGAATTGGTCAGTATCCCAAAGGATGCGATAGACTCCAGAGCAACTGCATCCCACCATCTGTAACATTCCAAGCATGGCTTTGTAGTGCTACAGTAACATCCATCAGAGCCTTCACCAATCTGGCCACACACAAAAAAGAACTTGATGTTTTTGTCAGTGCCTCCTTGATCCTGCTCCCAGTAGTAGTGGAAGAGACCCTGTAGCGTCTGGTTAGCACGTTTGACCACTGGGGGGAGATCATAAATAGTCTGTGATTTCACTTGCTGTGCTACAAAGGAGACGAGGAAAATTAGGCTGTGCAGCTTCAGCTTCATGACGACTCACTGCATGCTCGCCTGGTCACCTTAATTAAAGGTACCGGTCGTCATTTTAAAAAATGCATGCAGAATTCCTCACGGTTTGCCAGCAAATAATGCGCGTGCGCATCTATAGTGCAGCAAGCAGTTTTGCTTTTTGTAGAGACTGACCAGTGAGTCTCCATGCAATTAAGCACCTTAGTGTTGAAAAAAGTGAATGAAAAAGTAGTAAAAATTTTGCAAAAATAAGCATATGCTGTAAAAAGCAATGAAACAAGTAGGCTTAGGGGGATTATGCTGGCACTCAGTAAAACTGGAATAATAGGCATACCCTGGAAGCAGGCATAATTTGAGAATAATAGGTTAATTTTTAGCACTATACTTGACCCTTGAAGTTGTTTGAATGCTTAATAATTACGCTGTGCCTCTGCCCGGGTCCGTATACTAAGCTAAATATACTGTAGTCAATGGAACCGTGACTCTACGATTGCACGCTCGAGTGCCGGTAAATCCGGATACTATAAACAGGCAATACAAAATCAATAGGAAAGTATACGGACTACCGTGTCTCGAGACACTTTGTAATAATTAACTTTGACGTATAAAACTGCGTAAAATATATGAGCATATTTTGAGAATAATAGGTCAAAATAGAAAGCATAATAGGTGAGTTTAGATGGAAGTGCAGAATAGAATAATAGGTAAATTCAAAAGTATAATCCCCCTAAGCCTAGAAACAAGGCAAGTCTCAGAATTTCGGCACATTTTTTGTGCCAATTAACTCTCATATAAAATTAATCATTACTGTATAACTTTAGTACATGCCTATTACTTCATCTATTATAGTAAATTAGCCATGGAAGTGATTTGCTTGAATGATGCAATGACTCATGAGCCAAATTGCCAATTGCAATTGACTGACTCATACCCCACTGGATCTGGAATTGACTGATGAATTTATGAAGTATATAGTCATGCATGTGCCAAAATTCTGAGACTTGCCTTGTTTCATTGCTTTTAAATTTAACAGCATTGCCTGTTCCTACACTGCTTATTTTTGTAAAATGTTTACTACTTGTTTATACTGTAAGCTACATGACATAATCCCATGCATGATGTGATATACAAGCACTGAGTCCCCCATCTGACGACTGATCAAGGTAAGTAGCATTATGTACTCAAAATACTTATTACAAAAATCACTATTGGAACAAAAAGATAATATAATATTATATTATAGAACGAAAACTGGACTGTAAATTAAGTTTGTTCAGTATCGAAAAATACATTTAATTATTTTAAGATGTAGCTATTAGTATATTATCCAACTGTTTCAACTCAAATGTTCTCTGTTTTCTGTCCATTATTAGATGTTGTGCTTGAAAGACCAGTTTCATTTTGGGATGAACTACTCCCATTTCGTGGACCAATGTCAGATGATGGTTGTTCTCGCACAACTGTAGCAGTTTGGCCACTGTGGCCAGGTGTGCTACTAGCAAATGTCTGGCTGCCTTGGCCAGGTGTGTTGCTAGCAGATGATCTTTGGCTGCCTTGGCCAGGTGTGTTGCTAGCAGATGATCTTTGGCTGCCTTGGCCAGGCCGTGTGTTGCTAGCAGATGATCTTTGGCTGCCTTGGCCAGGTGTGTTGCTATATAGCAGATGATCTTTGGCTGCCTTGGCCAGGTGTGTTGCTAGCAGATGATCTTTGGCTGCCTTGGCCAGGTGTGCTGCTAGCAGATGATCTTTGGCTGTCATCACCATTGGCATCTTTGTTTTTGTTATTCTTAAAGAGTGCCTTTTTGGCTAGCCATGCTCCTCCTCCAGTGATCAGGGTTGGAATAAATGCAATAATGAAACTTACAGAGCCACCATCACCTGCACCTTTGTTAACAATCCAACCATAAATAAGAATTATGATAACTGTTCCAAATATAAAGAAAAGAATTGCTGCTATTAGAAGATAAAAAAAGTCCCAACAGAGTGAATAAGTCAAACACCTGTTACAAAGGTCAGACAAGCGACAACAACTGCAACAACACTGTGGATTATAGTAATTAGATGTAGGATCTAGATCTGTTTCAGACTTTGGTGAATAAAAAATTAAGTGTCTTCCTCCAAGGTTTTTTTGCACGGGCAAGAAGCAGTAATGAAAACAAAATTACAGACAAAATAAACAAAACAACGACAAAAGAAACAATTGCTAGTGTCAGGACTGGGTTGACAAACACCAGGGTGATAAAAGGAACAACACTCCATGCAATGATGCACACAAACAATGCATAATTGAAAATTATATATAAAAGCATTTCAAAAACATTTCTTCTAACATAGTATTTTCTTTGATCCCGAGGTCCTGATTTACATATCCAATAATTTTCCAATTACACTTGAAACAGCCNTGACCACACACGAAAAAGAACTTGATGTTTTGGTCTGTGCCTCCTTGATCCTGCTCCCAATAGTAGTGAAAGAGACCTTGTAGGGTTTGGTTGGCACGTCGGATCAATGGGGGGAGATCAGAGGTAAATCTAGTCTGCGAGTTATACTTTTCTCCACGAATTAGAACTGCTAAAGAGCAGACAAGTAGAATTACAACATTGGTCAACTTCATGGTGTGGGTCGTCATTATTATGTATTTGAAAATTAAACAATGTCGACTCACGAGCCCCGCCTCCTTTGGTTTGGGTAATTGGTGCGTGATCATTGTCTACGTGGCATTTAATAATGTAACTAATACCTTAACTGTAACTAGTGTTAAAAGTCAAAAATAAACAGTATAGTAGCAATTAATGGGCAGTATATTGTTAAAAAGTGCATTAGCTAGAACAAAGCTTAGGTATACTTTTAAGAGCATTAGCTAGAACAAAGCTTAGGTATACTTTTAAGAGCATTAGATAACGAGGACAACATGAACATCTTTGATCACATTAGCTTTGTTTCAACTAACACAAGACAAGCTTCCCAAAACAATCTCAGGACGAACCGTTCTCGTACATTACTTGACAATTAAGAGCTTCTATTACAGAGTAGTTAAACTATGGAATAAAGTTCCCAACACATGTCACGACCTTACTCTCTCCTATCTCACACTGAAGCAAAGGCTCAAAGAATTCTTCTGGAAAAATTTTATAGAAAATTATAATTCTGACCTTCTGTGTTCTCTTCACCTTGTGTGTTCCTGCTCTTCATGCTCATGCAAATACTAACTATAATAGTTGTTCCTTTCATGGAATACAACTATCAATAACTAACTGAACATATTTATTGTATGAGGTTGTCTCAATTTAGGCACATGAATATAATTGTCTCAATTTCAGCACATACTAATTCCTTTTTTCTGCCTACTGCTACTGCTCTCTCTCTCTCTCTCTCTCTCTCTCTCTCTCTCTCTCTCTCTCTCTCTCTCTCTATGTATATATATAAGCAGTAGGCAGAAAAAAGGAAATAGTCAAAACTGAGTGGAGTATAATATAATATAATAATAATATTATTATTATAATATAATACAATATAATTATAGATCTATTGATTAGTATGAGGGATCACAAATGAAAATGAACTCAAAGCTTGTACATACTATAGCTAGACAACAACAAAAATACACATACATGTATATAGCTATTATTCTAACAACTTGTTGACATTATAATTGCAAAGAAATAAACAAAAACATTATTTATAAGACAGAGTATAATTAAAAGTTTTGTTTCTTGTACAATATAAATCATATCTTTTTTAACAACTTGGCGTTATTAATTTTATATGCAACAAAATAATATTATACAAAAACATAAGACAGAGTATATACGTATAAAGTTTTGTTTTTAAAAATAAACTTGCATGCAGTCTACTTCAGTGGTTTCGCCATCACACTCGTGTTGTGTGTATCTCTCTTTCATCACCAGCCTGAGTATTTGTTGCCTGACTAGATCCACCACCAGGTCTTTCATTTTGGGGTGCACTACTAGTGTCAGATGCTGGCTGTACAACTGTCGTAGTAGTAGATGATGGTTGGCCACCCTGATCGGTGTTACTTGAAGATCTTGGTTCATCATTATTGTGGGAGTCATCTTTATTTTTATTTTTAAAGAGAGCCTTTTTGGCTATCCATGCTACTCCTCCAGTTATTATGGTTGGAACAAATGCAATGATGAAACTTACTGAGCTACCATCACCAGCACCTTTGTGAACAATCCACCCATAAATAGTAAGTATGACAGCTGTTCCAAATATGAAGAGAAGAACGGCAAGTATCAGAAGGTAAAAAAATTCCCAACAGATAGAGTAGGTCAGGCATATATTACAATAATCAGACAGGCGACACCAACTTGGACGCTGCCTGTTACTGTTACAGCAATAGTTGTTTGTATGAGATGTTGGTAGGGAGAAAAATAGTGTCTTCCTCCATGCAAATGGCTTTTTATCACGGGCAAAAATCAGTAAAGAAAACAAAATTACTGACAAAATAAACAAAACCACCACAAATGAAACAATTGCAAGTGTCAACACTGGATTGACAAATGCCAGGGTGATGAAAGGAACAACACTCCATGCAATGAAGGATACAAACAATGCATAATTAACAATCGCAATCATTTCAAGAACATTTTTTCCAGCATACTTCCAGCTACAAGGCCTACATATACATTTATACTTCCAGCAGCAAATTACACAACAAATCTTGTCAGAAATGTAATCATAAAGGTCAAGCTGATCTTGGTCTGTAAGGGTATCGTCTGGTTCAGTCCTTACAATCATATTATACTTGCAACGGCACCACCTTGGGGCAAAGCAGCTGATAGTATAATCTTTATTGATAAATTTATCTTCATTTCTAGCCTTAGTTTTCATTCCATTTTTAAGTATCCCTCTCCAAACAGTGATATTGTAAGCAACTGCTATTGAAAGACCTATGGATACTATCTGTGAAACAAATCTTCCTGCTGTTGTCACTGCATACTCATTTAATAATTGTCGTCTACTTTGGTATATAAGTATTGCTATAAAACATACTAATTCAGACATGTAGTAGACCACATTGATAAGGGCTGTCAATATTGAGACTGAAAAAAATAACTGGTAAAGTGGGCCATCTTTTGCACTTCGATTTTTTAGTTTTTCCCTCAGTTGAGCCACATAGACTTTTTTGTATGCCAAGGGAAATGCACATGTCAAAAAAACTATAACAATTGAAAAGGCAGGACCCATAACAAATACAAACTCATGCTTTCCACCTTGGACTACATATCCTTTGTAAGATGTGTCCCACGAATCTATCTTAGGATCCTCATCAGCATTTGCTGCATAGCCTTTCACCTGTAAAGATCAATATCATGCATGGTATTCAAAGCTATGATTAAAATTATTATAGTAAAATTACGTTGTGAACTGACACTAATCATATATAATACTAAAAAATCTCTTAGACTAATAATTATTTGTACGTACCTTAGCTGTTATGTCATCCAAAACACCTTCTATTTGTTTTTCAGATGGGGTACAGGAGAGGTTATCAACGATTAAGTTGAGTGAAGCTTGATTGCGGTTATGTTCTTCGTGGTAGCTATGTCGAGCAACAGGATTAGTGAATGTTAGGATTGCTGGTTGAAGGAAATCAAGATCTTTGGGGTCAATTATTGAGAGAGTAACAGAACTAGTCCAAGTACGTTCAGTCACATAAGGTTCTGTATTGATATCAGCTTTTGTGTTATTGTTTGCTCCAAAACAAGGCTTGTCATCCAGAGTATCAACAGTAATGTTAAAGAATAAGTCCACAATCAATGGTTCAGCCCTTTCATTAGGAAACATGACATGGCGAAGTTTGTAGATATTCAATTGAGACAGTAGTGCTTCTTCAAACTTTTCATACAGCATGCTACACGTGGAAATTTCATCATCGTCTAGTTCAGTGTACTTGTCAGGAATACAGTGACCTGAAGTTGAGAGTACAATTGGTGCGGCTCCGGTAAAACTAACAAGCAAGCTTGTAGCAAATAAAAAAGCAATTGAGAGGTGTAGCATGTTCACAATCAGGCTAGGTGTGGTCTATAAGAAAAAATAAGCAGTATACACTATGTAATCATTATTATAATAGTAAAAATTTTGAAAAAATAAGTAGTGTAGGAATGGGCAGTGCGGTAAAAAGTATTGGAACAAGGTAGGGTCTCAGTTTTGGCACATGACTACTTCATTTTTATTTTTTAACCCTCATATGGATTTTTCAGTGTTGTGTTGCAATAATCTGTACACTATAATANAAACCGCTTCGGAAAGAGATGCTCGTCTTGATCAAGAAAGAGTCAGGATCGAGGAAAGGAGGCAGAGAGAGACCACTCCCCAGAGAGATGCTCGTCTTGATCAAGCGGAAAGAGTCAGGAAAGGAGGCAGAGAGAGACCACTCCTGAGAGAGAAATTCGTCAAGAGCAGGAATCTGGATCGTATGCGATATCAAACCTCAAGTCAAATTGACCAATCCTCTCCTCTATTTGGTCAGCCTGCTGTTCAGAAAAAGATGCGAAATTTCCACTCAATGATGACAGCTACCCAGTTTAACCGATGTAGTACTTGTTTGGAGCAATTCCCTAGCCTGTCTATATAGTTGGGCATGAGCAAGAATGTAGAAAGTGCTTCCTTGACAAAAAAATTCCGAAACTTTACTCCCCTGCAAATAATGTGGACCCAGGCCCAGTACCACCACAATTGCAGGTATAGAATAATAAGTTATTGTTTGTACTTTGTAATTGATACTTTTGTATAATTATAGGGACTGACACAGGTTGAAGAGATGCTGATATCAGCTGTGATGACAATCATGTCCATCTACAGGCTACCTCTTGGCCAGTATGGATACAGTGGACACGTTGTCAACCTTCCACAGAATGTGCTGTCATTTGCCACTTCCCTTCCGAGGTTACCGTCAGAGATTAATGTGACTGGTTGTGAGAAAGGAGAAGGAACAATCACATCAAGATTTCCGTGTCCGAAGGCATGTTGTCGAGCAAGCATTGAATTGGCTGTTTGAGAACAATCGGTACTATCGAGCTAATCAACTTCGTATGAATCAAGATGCTCTTTGTCAGCTGCCGGAAGATGGAAACCTCTCCTCCCTAACATCAATTCAGCCTGATGACCCCTCATCTGTTGGTCAATCATCTCAAGTACCAGAAGAAGATCCATACACAGCACACCTGTCAAGTTCATTGTTCCAAATGCAGCACACCAGAGCACAGAACAGGAACCATTTGGCAAGCTGTGCAAGATCGACAATCTGGCACCAATTCTGCCTCTCTCATGTGGCCCACCATTGGAGGAGCTCCCATCATATCACATGACAAACCTCATCCGGTTCCACCGTCGCGCAGCGCAGAGACTTCGCTCAGGCTCGCCCCATAGATGCTTGTATCTGTCTAGTTAATTTCAATTTTAAACGCATGTGTAATTTGGTTAACCGGCACTGATATATTATTAATATACTATGAACAATGGCATGCATCACTGTATGCATGGGGCAAGCAGCCAATATAATGAAGGCATCTAGGGTGCACAAGCCTTGGCACACTCATATAGAATGCAAAACCATGGCAAAACCAAACATATGTCGCATGACAATGTGTAGCTATAAAAGAAGACCATGAGTACTAAGACCCAGGTGAGCAGGTAAGGTTTGCAGCCTATCGGTCAGATAGTTCTAAAAGTGCTATCTCTCTTGAGTTACTTACCTGGCCAAGCAACTAAGACATCTGAAACTGACTCAGTACTATACATCCACTCCAAGTTCTAGTGTATTTCTAGATAACGCACACATATGCATGATCAACAATGGGTGCACTTTTAAGCCTAAGCGCTCAGAGACGCACAAAAGGCTCAGATCTTAGAAACTACAGCATTCAAGATTTTACTCAACCATTTTCAAGTATGAACGTAAGTACATTTGGTTGGGATCATAATATCTAAAGCTTCCATTCTTCACATTATCCTGTAACAGACAGACGCACACACAAAAAGTCACACGCACACACATAAAGTCTGCTGTAACCCTCTACAAGTGCTACTCACATGCCGAGGCTTAATTATAACCCGTGCACACACACTATATCTGATTACCTGCAAAGTACACACACTGCGGCGTACTACTATAACCTTTACGCTATTGTTTAGACAAAGTATCTAAGACAGAACTTCGAACTTCCTGCACAAATATAGGTAAAGTACCTCTCTACTAAAATACACAGTTTGAGTTGCAACTCTTGAAGGGGTGTGGCTGTAGCAGTATAGCTACATGACCAGAGGTCACGATCGACGTGATCACAATAGTGATGTTTAGAGCAGCATTTTCTCTACAGCCAAGGGACANGTAGTCATGTGCCGAAATCAGAGACTTGCCTTGTTCCATCACTTTTTACAGCACTGCCCATTCCTACACTGCTTATTTTTACATTAATCAGATGATCTGCCCACTCAAAATTGCCCCACCTAACAGCATAAACTGCTTTAATTGTCATTCAATGTATATGCACACATTGTCAACTGATTCACTATTATAGATGGCTAGACCCACTCTTTTGGGCGGGTTGCCGTCGTCATCTCATTTTCAATGATCTTTATGCTCATCCTAGTGAAGCTGACTCCAGAATGCTACTGGATAAATTTAACAGGTACATGCACAATATAACCCATGCAATGAATGCAGTAAGAGTACTACTAATGAATATTGCACACTTGCATGTGTGCTCATGCAGGATATTAACAATTTTGTCTGAATCTATTTTGACCCCCACAATACCTCACTTATACCTGGGTAACATAGTGGGGCGAGCCTTGACAATGAGTGAGTTGCAGCCTTAATTTGTGTATGGTATGACAGGGGCTGTATCTTAATTGTTGTTGATGATAGTCTAAGTCATCTGATTCTGTGGCGGAACTCTATATGAGTTGAATATTACCCTTTGCATATAGCCTTCCCATGCAAAGGGAGGCCAGAGGGGCACTTATATCCATGCGCTCTTTTTACTCTTGTGAAATTTATGCTTTGCACATGGTATTCAATCAGACCTTAGCTGGAAAATCATGCAATTGAAATAGCTATGAATTAGATGGCTGATGTATAGCCATTACTTCACTTAGAGCTTATTTCAATAGTAGTTTAGGATTTTTTGATCTATGTACTCTGTAGGGATTCACAATTTGTTACCATGGTATCCAATATCATGAATAAAATTATGGTTAACTATTTGATATTCATAGACGCAAAATTAAGAATCCAGTACAGAAGAAGCCTAGTTCAGAGTTTGGCATAGTGCTTGTTAGTTATGGCTAATGGTCTGAACTAAACATCCCTCGTAACGTTGCCGTTCACCATCGTGCTTTGGTCTGGAATTTTAAGAAAAACCAGCAAGAACCTTTTAATATAGTCTTCTAGCATCACTTTAAGCTTTATTTGGCTCAACGCCTGACTCTCTGCCCTAGTGTACCGGAAAATCCATTATTCAAAAGAGGTCTCTTTTTAAACTCACCATGAAGGCTAAGTTCTAGCGCCACACCCACCTAATACTGCATTTAGTACTGACGATCTTTATCTACTAATTATTAATGATATTCATATATAGCTTGCTTGTACCATTATGCTTTTTTATG
The DNA here is from genome assembly GCA_964030475.1 of Tethya wilhelma. Classification (NCBI taxonomy): domain Eukaryota; kingdom Metazoa; phylum Porifera; class Demospongiae; order Tethyida; family Tethyidae; genus Tethya; species Tethya wilhelma. Next base: position 22,070,473 of record CAXIPT010000001.1, read on the forward strand.
TACTATAATAACTGCATATAGCAGCATTGCATGCTTATGTCAGTCATCTTTGGCCAAAATTCAATTCAGAACAACTTTTTAAAGCTTACTTTCTTTTTGCTGCTACAAAGATTTTGAGTCATGGATATACCGCACCTGCATGCTTTTTCTTTGCTTCAAAAATTATTATAATTATTGATATTATTGATAGTCAATCCATGATTCATATAATATTATATACTTATAATATAGGTATTGGTCAGTTGAACTGGAAAGAATCAAACATGGACAAAAAGCAAGGCTGTGGCTGGCAGTTTTCAAGTGTAGTTGGCAGAGATTTGTACTGCAAGCCATATTGATATTTACTGAGGTCATTCCTATTAAAATGATTTGCTATCCAATGGCATATGCATGCATGTTCAATTATACTTCTTTTCTAAAAACTTTATATAGGTATCATTGTATGTGGCTCAGTCTATAGTTCTGGGAAATCTGACAGACTATTTTACAATCGATGTACCCACGGAAGAAGATACTAGAAATGCCTACCTCTATGCAGCAGGTATTGCAGTATATCCGATTACACACGCAATTAAATTTGAAATTAATTAAAATTTCAAGTAGCTACACATTATTTTAATATTTTTTTACAAAGACAGTTTAGATTCTGTTTCTTTTATCATGCAGCTATAAGCAACTTTTATACTAACTATGAATCAAGCCTCGCTGCTCTAGTAATAGCTTTTAGCTGTAAAAAAGAGCCAAAGGGATGGTCTAATCATCGAATACGTTAAAAAAATTTCATCGTCTTAGGCTTTTTTTTTGTAGGTAGGCAGCAACACTTACAAAAGTGATGCTATGGCTATATAGCCTAACTATCTCTGCACCTATGTAGCAACTTTGAAGCTTGTCCCTTGGCTGTAGAGAAAACGCCGCTCTTAACATCACTATTGTGATCACGTCGATTATGACCTCATGACCTTATGACCTTATGACCTATGACCTAGTCATTTTGTGTGTGCGTCTGTCTGTTACAAGATAATGTGAAGAATGAAAGCTCTAGATATTATGATCCCAACCAAATGTACTTACGTTCATACTTGAAAATATGGTTGAGTAAATCTTGAATGCTGTAGTTTCTGAGATCTGAGCCTTTTGTGTGTCTCTGAGTGTTTAGGTTTAAAAGTGCACCCATTGATCATGCATAAGTTAGAAATACTAGAACTTGGAGTGGATGTAGTACTGAGTCAGTTTCAGATGTCTTAGCTGCTTTGCCAGGTAAGTAACTCAAGAGAGATAGCACTTTTAGAACTATCACTTGTTGCATGACTGATAGGCTACAAACCTTATCTGCTCACTTGAGTCTTAGTAGTCATGGTCTTCTTTTATAGCTATACACAATGTCACGCGACATGTTTAGTTTTGCCGTGTTTTTGCATTCTATATGAGTGTGCCAAGGCTTGTGCACCCTAGGTGCCTTCATTATATTGGCTGCTTGCCCCTTACATGCAGTGATGCATGCCAGTGTTCATAGTATATAATATATCAGTGCCGGTTAACCGATTACACACGCGTTTAAAATTGAAATTAATTACATCATACCACAAAGATTATAAAGTTTAAATTTCTAGTAGCTATATGCATTATTTTTATATTTTCTTTACAAAGACAGTTTGGACTCTGTTTCTTTAATGATAATGCAGCTAAGCAACTTTTATGCTAACTATGATGCAAGCCTCGCTGCTCTAGTGTAGCTCTTAGCTGTAAAAAAAGAGCCAAAGTAGGGAAGGGTCTAATCGTCGAATTCGCTAAAAATAGCGTCTTAGGCTTTTTTTGTAGGTAGGAACAACGCTTACAAAAGTGGTGCTATGGCTATATAGCCTAACTATCCCTGCACCTACGTAGCAAGTTTCAAGCTTGTCCTTTGAAAGGCTGTAGAGAAAACCTCGATCTAAACTTCACTATTGTGATCGCGTCAATCGTGACCTCTAGTCATTTAGCTACTGCTACAGCCACACCCCTTCAAGAGTTGCAACTCAAACTTTGTATTGTAGTAGAGAGGTACTTTACCTATTTGTGCAGGAAGTTCAGAGTTCAGTGTTTAGACGCTTTGTCTAAACAATAGTGCTAAAGGTCATAGTACGCAAAAGTGCGTACTTTGTTTTTAAAAATTGAATTTTTTAGTGCACACAAGTGCGTACTTTGTGGGTAATCGGTTAAACAGCCACTATGACCATGATTGATACTTGTAGTATAGTAATGTATAGCGGGAAATTTTTACTGGTCCAAATTTTTACCGTTAGACCCGTATATATTATATGGTTGTTCAGCAAGATGTCAAATTTTTGTGGAATGCCATCATTACTACAAGCACACATGTTGCAATTCTTTTTTTGTGAACAGCTAGATCATGACCACGAAAATCACGAAAATTTGAACACTGTGAAAAATTCCCGTTTCTAAGTATATGCAGTACTCGATCATACTATTATAATACAATATGTGTATGCATGTACATGCACTCACAAAGCACTGATAGTAATGGTGATGATTGTAGTCCCTGTACATTCTAATGCAAGTCTCATTGGTCAGAAGATAGGAATGATATCCCGAATCATTTTAACTTCTGCTGTCTACCAGAAGGTGATTTATAGATGTGTGTATGTATACTGTAACAGTGTTTGGTTTGCCTGTCATTAACCCTCGGTTTCTGTGCATGTGCAGTGAGGGTTACAGTATAATTATTAATTATAAGTTTGTGTGCATGTGCATGTGTGTATAATGAAAAACTAAAGAGAGTGAAATGTCAAGTAGTAGTATGTACACAATATACCTTGATCAAATTTATTCAAAATGTGAACAATTGCCTTTTCCCTGAAACTGTCGAGCTAGCTGAAAATCACTGTTTGTCACATTTCGAATGGCAATTTGTATACGCCATGACGATGATGCCTACCACTTATTGTGCACGTGATTTTCCACGCATGTTTGAGTTTGCTAATTGGAAGCTTTAAGGTTGTCTCAACACCTCTACAGCTATAATAGCTACTTAGCATTTTGTATGTTTTATTTGTGCTCAGCCTGTTATTATAGTCTCGAACCAGGCTCTCTCCCACCAACTTTTTTTTTATACTCAAACATTATATATCTGTATGAGAGAGAGCCTAGAAGATTTTACTCCTGTTTCTTTAAATCACAATGCATGCATCCATAAAAACATTGAAGCCTGAGCTGTTTCTTAAAATTAATTTTAAAATCACCATGCATGCATGCATCCATTGAAGTTGATCATGTGAATGTCTTGTTGCTGTCTTGTACTACTGACCTCACGTCCATAGTCTATGCACCTATACTTTACGCTTGTGATATTTGATACCAGGCTCTCTCTTTGCTCAGTATTTTCAAAAGAAGCCTACCTGAACAAGAGGCTTATAGTATGTTGCGTTGTTACGCGGTACATGTTGTTGTGTATATGTGCATGATCATGAGCAACTTTAATTATTACTCAAGAGTTGTAAAATGCAATTTTATTGACCTACATACATGCATCCATAATATTACTAGTCAGATGGAAACATCGTTAGGCGAGCCTGAGCAAACTCTTCGATCATGCAAAGGATTGCAAGCTAGCTGGCTAGGTATATAGACCATGATCGAGTCAGTCAAACACTGTCCTTGTGTACTGCCAAAGCACAATGTCATGCACGGCCATGGGTTATGATGTATATTTGAATTGAACTTGACTAAATTATCAGCAGACAAATCTTGTCTTGACAATTAAGAATTGCTATGCATGCCTATAGTATGCTTCATTTTGATGCAGCTATTAATAAATTATATCTATGGCAACTAACTTGCTAAAGTATAGTCATGTCTGAGTCACACTGATCCAATTCTGCATAGACTGTTTTTCTTGGCTTGCAGCTGACCACAATTCTTTAGTTTTTGGATCTAAGTTACATTTTGATGTTTTTTCAGACTCGTAAAGCAGCAACTAACTTGCAGAAATTCTTCAGTCACTGACTCAATCTTTGCTTTCAAACTTTTGATGCCTTTGTAGAGTGTAAATAGACTGAATGCCGTATGTCCGCGTGTACACTCTAGATGCTTCTTACATTTTTGTGTAATTCAAGCATAATGATTGTATAGTTTCAGTTTGATCAACATTGTCATGCATTATACTTTCGTCACTGTTTCAACATTCTAATGGGGCTTGGTTAGGCTCACCCCAATCAGTCATTGTTTCCTGTATGACATGAGTGTTTGACATTGACTCTCAGTGTTTTATTAGACTGAATACTCGACTATTTGTTGGGTTTGTAGACTTTATTCATGAGTCAAGTTACTGTTGGAAAAGTCTCAACTGGCCACATCATGAACCTTGTGACAAATGACGTCAAAAGATTTGAATTGGTACGTAATGCAATTATAATACCGAGTCTCCATTTATTATATATTTTACTTACAAAATAATTTGACATAATATTATACAGTGTTATACATAGTATATTATGCATGCTTTTGTATAATTATGTAACTGAATAGAGAAACTATTTGCAATACCTGTGGATTAGTCCGCTTCATCTGATTGTGTTTACCTACTTGGTGTATCGAGAAGTTGGTTGGAGTGCATTCTTGGCTACTGGGTTCACTATTCTGCATCTACCTGTTCAGATCTTAATGGCTAGAGCATTTTCTTACTTTAGGCAAGTTTTTTGCTATAATAATAATATTGTAACAGTTGTTATAATTATTACACTTCATGGCATTGTATAGCAGATATATGTATATGTGTACATGCATGTGTACATTTATATTATTGAGGCTATAGCTGGCATAAATGTATGATCATGTGAGTATATTTAAGCATGCATGCACGGTCTGCTAGCCTCGTTCCCAGGCTCTCTCCCAGTGAATATTTATGCACGCGCACGCGCAAAAATAAGAAGGGAGAGAGCCTGCATGGTACGCGAAATCACGTGAATGACGTTGCCCGTAGAGAGACCGTAGAGAGAGTCTGTATGGTTTCTCTACTACAGCATACTAATTTTTCCGCGCGCTACGTCATTCACGTGATTTCGCGTACCAGGCTCTCTCCCTTCCTATTTTTCAGCGTGTAATATTCAGGGAGAGAGCCTGGGAACGAGGCTACGGTCTGCATGTCTAAAAATTTCAAAGAAGCATGCATACATGTACATACAAGACAGTTAGTAGTAAAAAATGCAAAAATTAAGTAGTGTAGGAATGGGCAGTGCGGTAAGATTATTTGGAACAATTAAGGCATGTCTCAATTTCGGCACATGATTACTTCATCATTCTTGATTCCCAATACGGATCTTCAGTATCATAGTGCAATAAGCTATGCAATATATAGTACCATACCTTAGTGTTGTATTGGTTCAAATTCCTACTAATCTGTTGGCTGAGCAGTGGAGTAAACTATAACAAATACTGAGCAACTTAAACTAGACTGCCAGCCAAGAGTTTGGCATAAAGAATGGAGCAGTCATTTGCCAAAATTGCATGAGATATGCCTTAATTGTTCCATTACTTTTATTGCACTACTGGAGACTATCAGAGACTGGTTATAGTCCCTACAAAAAGTTTGTCAATGAGTAGCACTTCATTATGCTGGAGGAGGCTATAATGTGCAAATGATAAGATAGATAGATAATGACCTTTCAACTCTAAGCTGCATTGTAGTACATAAACTTTTATACACTAAGTTTCAAAGCTTTGTAGTTTTTGTTTAGGTCTATTTAAGGTATGACAGGAGTTTAGGTGTGACCTCAAAAACGTCATGATATCTGTAGTATAGAGAATGGACTCAGGTTTTTTTTTTCAGATGTAGCTAGGTATACCTATCATCTTATGATACACCAATTGTCTACAGCTGCAGAGAGATCTACATATGATGACATTGATAAACGTACCCGACCGAGAATCTTCAGTTTCCTTATTATCTCACCAAATGAGAGCAGACATCATTCATGCTATTTTCTATTGTGTTGTATGTGCATTCAGATCAGTTTTTTGCGCAAGCCGCTTTGCAGAGGGATTTCATTTATTTTTGGTAATAGATTTTAATTTTTGTAACCAAAATTAATTTCTCGACCTAGTTATAGGCCGGGGCGGGGCTGAGAAATGCGGCCTACGTTGTGTAGGTTAACGTAACCCTATAGAACCTGCATACCAAGTCTGAGACTCTAAAAGTTTTCGTGGAGCAATATATAACTAATTTAAGTCAACACAATAAACATAAAACTTACAAATGTCCAAAAATAATGGCAGAGAATGCTCTAGCTTGTATAATTTAGTGCCTTCAACCACGAGTCGACGAGAGCTGTTTGCAAAGGTCATGTACTCTTTGTGTGAGCTATAAATAGAACATGACGTAAACAGAACTGAGCCAAATTCATAAGATTTGCAGAAGGTGCAGGCTATACCAGAGAGAAGCCGTACTCTACCTTGGATACCACGCAAACCACAAAAATTTAACTATAATTGGCACGTGACACTGCACGTACTTATGTACAGTTGAGCATACAAGAAGGTGACGATGGCTACTTCTTCATCAGACGTGACAGATGATTCTTCCTTGTCGTTTCTCTTACATCAAAAGCGAGGTATTGGATACTCTTCCAGATTCCGAGTGTCTGAGGATCAGTTGCCTCCAGGTTGGCGGTGTGAACGAAAGAGCTCCAAGTACACTGTGTGGTATGATGACAAAGGAAATAGATATAAATCAAGTATAGATGTTGAACACGCGCTTGCAAGTCAAGGATTACTCAGTGGGAATAGTGAGAGTGAATTTGATACAGATAGGGAAACATCTGAGTACGAGCCATCTCCAGTAAAAAAGAGTCGGCCAAATGTGTCAGATGATATGTAAGTCATGCTCTCTCTCTCTCTCTCTCTCTCTCTCTCTCTCTCTCTCTCTCTCTNGACTAATTCCAGCCCCTGCTATCATGTTCTCTCTGAAACTCAACTGGCTCTCTCTGATTTTCTTCAAGTGATTTGTTGCCTGGAACACCACAGCTGCTGGTGTGTCCTTCTGAAAGCCAATGAAAGCATCTCCTGGCTTGAAAGTTTTACCTCTGCAATAGTAGATGATTAAATAGTTATGATAATGTACTTGCCAATTAATAGACACCTAGACGATGAGATTTACTTTATGTGTACTGCATAACATTTCTGTTAGTAAATGTTAGCTACTATTACTAACTTAAGGTATGACAGGAGTTTAGGTGTGACCTCAAAAACGTCATGATATCTGTAGTATAGAGAATGGACTCAGGTTTTTTTTTTCAGATGTAGCTAGGTATACCTATCATCTTATGATACACCAATTGTCTACAGCTGCAGAGAGATCTACATATGATGACATTGATAAACGTACCCGACCGAGAATCTTCAGTTTCCTTATTATCTCACCAAATGAGAGCAGACATCATTCATGCTATTTTCTATTGTGTTGTATGTGCATTCAGATCAGTTTTTTGCGCAAGCCGCTTTGCAGAGGGATTTCATTTATTTTTGGTAATAGATTTTAATTTTTGTAACCAAAATTAATTTCTCGACCTAGTTATAGGCCGGGGCGGGGCTGAGAAATGCGGCCTACGTTGTGTAGGTTAACGTAACCCTATAGAACCTGCATACCAAGTCTGAGACTCTAAAAGTTTTCGTGGAGCAATATATAACTAATTTAAGTCAACACAATAAACATAAAACTTACAAATGTCCAAAAATAATGGCAGAGAATGCTCTAGCTTGTATAATTTAGTGCCTTCAACCACGAGTCGACGAGAGCTGTTTGCAAAGGTCATGTACTCTTTGTGTGAGCTATAAATAGAACATGACGTAAACAGAACTGAGCCAAATTCATAAGATTTGCAGAAGGTGCAGGCTATACCAGAGAGAAGCCGTACTCTACCTTGGATACCACGCAAACCACAAAAATTTAACTATAATTGGCACGTGACACTGCACGTACTTATGTACAGTTGAGCATACAAGAAGGTGACGATGGCTACTTCTTCATCAGACGTGACAGATGATTCTTCCTTGTCGTTTCTCTTACATCAAAAGCGAGGTATTGGATACTCTTCCAGATTCCGAGTGTCTGAGGATCAGTTGCCTCCAGGTTGGCGGTGTGAACGAAAGAGCTCCAAGTACACTGTGTGGTATGATGACAAAGGAAATAGATATAAATCAAGTATAGATGTTGAACACGCGCTTGCAAGTCAAGGATTACTCAGTGGGAATAGTGAGAGTGAATTTGATACAGATAGGGAAACATCTGAGTACGAGCCATCTCCAGTAAAAAAGAGTCGGCCAAATGTGTCAGATGATATGTAAGTCATGCTCTCTCTCTCTCTCTCTCTCTCTCTCTCTCTCTCTCTCTCTCTCAATGTGTGTTGTTAATATAATGTATAAATTTATCAGTTTGGTCCTGAATTATAATTATTTATACAGACCGGTTCCAATCCATCTACCATCAAACCTGTACGTGGGTCAACTTTCTCAATTCCAGTCATTTCTTGATTCTATTAGTGCAATACGAAAGTGTTCCACACCTTACTGTAGAGGTAAGGATGAGAGTATTGCTAGATTTCATAATTTTTTATTGAGTAAATAATACTGTTATTCAGGACGACTTGTACCTGTCGGATATGTTTCTGCTGGTCGTGGAGGGTCGGTTCTAGTAAATGTTGCCTGTTCGGTTTGTGGTGTTTAGATTGATTTTAACAGCTCTGCCCTTTCTGCTACGGAATCAAGACGTAATGTTGTATCCTATGCTCTTCGTCTGGCTGCGTTTGTATCTGGTATTGGCTTTGCTGGCTATCATAAATTATTTGGACGTCATCTTGGTTTGAGTGCAACAAGTGATAAAATGTTCTATCGTGTGATTGAAGAAGCTTACCCTTTGATCACTGATATGTTAGATGATGTCTGTGAGTTAGGCAAGGAAGAAATGAAGGCCCTACCAGATGAAAAGCTTGGCAGTTGGCAACGAGCAGTGACAACGTCTGATGGCTGCTGGCATATTAGAGGATTCTTCTCGCAAAATTGCACTGTTGTGATTCGAAATTGGCTAACTGGTGCTCTTCTATGGTATGGTCATGCGTGCATGAAAGGATCTGACACAATTATCGAGGATAAGCTATATCAAGGAACTGCCAAGTCAGCAGAAGGTTATCTTGCTGGTGTCCTCTTTGAGAAAGCCAAAGATGAAGGCTGCCATGTTGAAATTAACTGGCAAGATCAAGACTCCTCATCAGAAAAATCTTTTCGTGCTGTGTATTCATCTGAGACCAGTTCAAGGGTCATGAAGTGTGGGGGACATGTGGGTCGTTCACATGCCAATGCCTTGAAGGAATTAAAATCAAAGAAAGATTTTGATAGTGGATACATCTCGAAACACAAGGAAAAATTTCCTAGCGTTGAAGAAGTGGTCTGTAAATGTAAAGGAAAAAGGCATTCAGCTAAATGCGGTTGCTTTTCTGATTCATTTGTTGAATCTGCACGACGTAATCTTTTCTGTGCAATTTCTCAATGTGGAAATAAAGCAAATGTGTTTCAAAAACGTATGAGAGACCTCGGTAAATACCATGCACGTGATATCCATTCATGGGATGATGGAGATTCTAAATGTGATTTTCACCCCCAACGTGTATGCAGTTGTGGAAAGTGTGAAGAGGATGAACTGAAATGTACAGGAAAAGAATATCACTCAAGCAATGTACTAACATGCCCTCTCCATGCGCTTGCATATGAAATAGAGTGTAACCACCGAGCTGACCATGCTAATGAAATTATTGATCCTGAACTAGGAAGAGGCCATTCTAATGCTTGTGAAGCTACCTTTACTGTTTTTCCGAAGTTCCGTCCAAAGGACACTGGCTTACAACGCCTACATTACCAGGCCTCTACAAACCTTGCATTAATTCAAGCTTCAATGACGTATTTATATGACAAAAGAGAATTGGATTATTGAAATATATTCAAGGATGGGTCTCCCACTCTTTGATGGCCTCAAAGAACAGGTGTGTTTTCTGCTCTTACTCTCTATATCTCTCTATTATTATTCAATGACGTAATATTATCATGATATCTGTCATACAACAGTGTCAGAGAGACAACATCCACAGGATGCGAAAGCTACGGAAACTAAAAGAAGAAAGGAATAAGCAGAAACGGATTGAGCACAAGAAACATCGAGCTGAAACACAAAAGAAAAGGTATACAGTAAACACATGCTTATGGATTTACTTCATTATTTTTGTTTGCATACTGGGTGATTGCATCATAGGAAGCAGTGGGTGAAGAGGCAGAAAATTGTTCACAGCTATGGAGAAGACGAAGATGAATTAGACCCTGAAGACTTCCAAGAAGAGCTTGAAGGAAGGGTGAAAGATGGCACTGTCCCAAATTATGTTCCTAATAGAACAAATAAACCCAATGGTGTTGATATTACAATTGGTGGGAAGAAATGCAAGTGTGGATCTACTACACACCAGCGAATCTCTCACAGAGACTGCCCCCTCAACAAGAAGAATCAGAACACATGATTATCAAGTTTGTTTATCATTCAAAGATTTATTGAGCAAAGATGATGTAAATGAAACAGCAAAACATAATCATATACTTGGTTATTGTAGTAAATGAAAACTTCAATGATCAATGTTCCTGCCAAGAGGGCATGGTCAGTCATGGTTTGGGGCTCTTTTTTGTTTTTGGGACAGGCCATTTAGTATTCCATAGGTCATCGTAAGTGATGTGATAAACCTAGTATAATTTTAAAATCACAGTATACATGTGCCTGTATTATAGCAGTGAGAATGTATGTCAGTTTACCAGTGGTCCAGTTGGGTCACTATATTCTTTCACTTCATCAGGAAACCTAGCCCTGATGACTGCTCTAAGAGCGATGGGGTAGATGTAAGTAGGAGAAGTGTTACCACCGCCAGACCCTAGCTTCTTACCGGAACCATACTACACAGGGTGGACAGAACTTGTTTATTGCCTGACACTGTAGATAAACAGAACTAACTTACCCACAAAATGCCAAACAAACGTTTGTACATGGCCTTTCTCCCTCCCTCAGATTTATAATTGCGCAGCAAATACTCCAGGTTGGGAGGGACTCCATCGTGATAACTGATTATATTCAGTGTGTGCATGTCCATGCCATAGCGTTACAAGTGTATAATTTTTTAGCCTGAGCTAGTATATATAATTTGCTCACCCATTTTCCATAAACTTGTCTTTCAAGTCTAGTAGTGACGCATCAAGTTCGCTCACAGACTCCACGGTCACCCTAGCAGCCATTGCTTCAGCCTTCTTGTACTGTTAGTTTCACACAAATTTTCTTGTCACGGTATTACTGAACTACTTTCCACGTGGCCACGCCACGTGGTCTTTGTTGTTACGTAATAAATATGCAATAATTACAACCTGCGGTAAAGTTGCAACCAAAGGTATGTAATCATAACTTCCAGTATCCAAGTGAGATTCTCACATACAGTTGAGATCTGCGCATTTTGGCTGGTGCAGTAGTGTTGTATTATAGACAATTGAAAAAACCTCCAATTTTCAGCTGTTTTTGAAACCCATCACTTAACTCCTGACATACCTTAAGATTGAAATGAGTACTATCAAGAAATGTACCTAAGAAAAGGACTTACTTTGTGCTGTCAAATTTAACTCATCATTTCTGGTTCTATGGAAACAACTAAGTCAGTTAGGAAGTACTTATAAGTATGTACGTACGTACATACATACATTAGAGAATAAAATGGCACTATTGTGGCTTCCCACTAACACTCTCTATATAAGTGCTGAGGAAAGTTTTTGTGAGTTTTTAGGCCTTGCATGCAGTTGGTAATCTCTCAGTAAAAGCCTCTGAGCAATTGTGAAGGTTTAATTGTGTTTGACTAGAATTTATATATAGTGGCCAATACTTTGTATTGTGTCTATATATGGAACAGTCAGCTCATTCCTACTATACGTACTACCGTACATAATGATAAATGCTGTGCACGGTGTAATTAACAAATTTGTAGGATCAAGTCTGCTCGAGTAACAGATAGTCGTATTCGTGTCATGAATGAAGTTATCACTGGAATCAGAGTGATCAAGATGTATGCGTGGGAGTATGCGTTCAAGAGAGTTGTCTCTGCTTTGAGGAGGTTAGTCCACTCTATGCAGGCTAGATTGAGAAATCAAATTATCCATGCATGCAAGGCTCTGGCCATGTGTTGTTATTATCTATTATTTAATTGCAGGCTTGAATCTAAAATAATTTTCAAAGGAGGATCATTTCTTTCTCTCTCTTATATTTTTAGTTTTAGTGTGGTCAATTCATTATTAATGGCTATAATTTTTTTGAGTTACACTGCAGCTGGAGGTGAGGTAACTCCAAGAAAGGTCTTTGTGACTCTTTCCTTGATTGATGCCGTTCGAAGATCAAATTTTGTTTATCTTGTGCAATGCATTTTTTTCATCTCTGAAATCAGGGTGGCATTTCTACGACTGCAGGTTCGTGCACTTTTTTTATTGTTTCCAACTATGTAGTATTATCTAATGGACTGTATAATATTACGTTTTGCAGAAGTTTCTTTTGTTGGAAGAATTAAAGATCAATAGACAACACTCTCCTCAAAGTAACTCTTTGGCCTCGTTTACATAGAAACGTTTTTGTTACAAAAGCATTGTTGTGTTTCCAGCTTGATTTGACACTGAACGATGAAAATGGCAGCAAAGCGGAAACGAAACTTATATAGTAGATTTTTTTAGAAACAGTACATTTTACACATTGTGTAGACGGCAAAAATACAATAGGAACGATTGAAAATGCTTAGCCTTTAAAGCTGTAGCTAGACTTCTATTTGAGCTTCATTTGCTTTGAATAGCATAGTCTCATTGTTTTGCTCATTCCTTGTGAAAATTTTCCTGATTAGCATGTGCATCATACATGATGCAATATGCATGACGTGTGCAATAGAAAACACGTATATATACGCATATTCATGTAATCGAAATGCCTCCATTTTCCAGTATAAAACAAAAACATTTCTGTGTAAACGAAGCCTAATAATTATGATTTGCGTACTATTTTCAGACATTCTGGTATATTTTAATGCGTATTATGTTGTTTATGTGCAGGGGCGATTGATTCAATGTCATCTTCTAATTTCGTAAAGTTTCAACAGAAAGTTAACGGAGAAGGATATTTCAGACAGCATTCTCCTATCCTAGTTAGCTCATTTGTTAATGAGTATAGAAGGAACTGTCTCTCTAATCGTGATAGTGAAGTTACATATGTATCCTTTGCCCAAGTATCAGCTTCATGGATGTCCTGTGAAGATAAACTAGTCCTCAATGATGTCAACTTCAAACTTGATCAAGTTAGTTTCATGCATGCATGCATGGTCCAGACGTATATTATATGGTAAATGTTGATGATAATAGTATATCTTTCTCTTGAACTATTAATAAAATCTGTACACCAATAATATTCAATGATACTTTCTTGCTAATTTACCACGCATACATTACAGGAGTTTCCCCTGCTAGCTGTTGTAGGCCCTGTAGGAGCTGGCAAGGTATAATTATTATATGAACTCTAAACTTTTGGAGATAAAACTAGAATTTTTACATTGCTACCTAAATCTGATTTTAAAACAGTCTGCCCTCCTTCAAGTGCTTCTTGGAGAAATACAACCAAATAGTGGCAAAGTTGGAGTATGTGGAACAGTTTCCTATGCTTCCCAAGAACCTTGGGTTTTCTCTGGTACTGTTCGTGAAAATATTCTCTTTGGTTTGCCCATGGTTTCAGAAAGATACAACATGGTCTTGAAAGCCTGTTCATTGGATAAGGTATATATTTATTATGTTCAGGCAATATTTATTGCTTGCGCTGTTATAACTGTAGTCTTTTTTGTTAGCTATATAGTGTACTATACAAGTTAAGATAATTTGAACAATCATGATGTGTACATGCACAGAATGTAATAGTTATGACGCAGGTGTGTCAATGATGAGTGAATTCATTGTACCAGTTGTGGCCCACGAGGGGCACCTCAAATTTAATAATGAAATTAATACTCAGCGGTTATTAGAAAAATCATAAAAATTGTGGGAAGCCTAGAAGTTTATAGGTATCTAATTTTGTATTTTTTACAGCACTCTGTCTGTTAGTTTATTCCGTATAGCGGGTATAAATTTGGTGAGAATTAAATTTGGCTAATTGGCTTGTCGATTTAATTCCATACACTACATTGTTTATATGGGTGCATGTACATATTAAACTGTTTGGCAATTTGAAGAAGAATTTCAAGTTAAAAATCGCTAAAATGGGAATTTAAGCCAGCCAAATTTACCCACTATACGATAAACTGCTATAGCCCACGAGAAATGTTAGAGAAGCCCTCTCAGAAGTGTTTAGAGAGGGTTTATAGCTGGGACCATTTGATGGAAAGCCTACTACAAAGTATAGACCCTGATGTCACTGTTGTAATTATGAAAATCTCAATAATTAATTTTATTTGAGGCCCTTTCCTATATTACTGTACAAAGGCCAAAGACAATGACATGCTTATCACATGTTGTTGCATGGCATACTAAGCTGGAGTACACACAGTAGATCTATTTATGGCAGCCTTATTCTGCATTCTGCAAAGCTATTGGAAAAAGACAACAATGAGAAACTTTATTGCTAGCTGTTGATAAAGTTACATGTAGAGGAATTGAATGGTTGAATCCTTTGACTGAAGTGGCAGCCTCATTCCTACTACCATAATGGCGCATTGTTAGGTGCACTTTGCTTATAAGTGCCCACTTGAATATAAGTGCATGCCTCGTTGCTCTTGACACTTCATTATTAAGCGCTATATTCGGATTTTCACTATTGACACTGTGAAAGTATCAGTTTCTGGACACGTATAGATAACACTTCACCCATAAAAAGCGTTCAAACACTCTAGACTTACAGACAAGTTGTGCTCGAATAACGCTCTCCAAAAAATTCCATTGCCTCCCTTTGAAACGTAGCTCACAAGGCAGTGTATCTCATTATTACGCGCATTTCGCTGTTAAGCGCCTATTTTCTTCCTGTGGAAATATAAGAATATGTGCTTAACAATGCGCCAGTATGGTATGTGTACTACCACATGTAATAATATCTGGACACTTTTGCAATCACCGCTTGATTAACATAGCCACAATTGAGGAATGGGCTGAATGTCCCATTGACACATCTCAATATAAGATTCAGAAATTCTTAGTCTGGTTTAGAATCTAAGTGAATAAAGATGTGCAAATGATATATATGGGCATATCATTAATTTGTACTACTGTAACAATGATTTGTTTAGATGCTAAACAAGGTGTTTTATATTCTAAATATTTAGAATCTGGACTCAGAATTTTCCGAATCTTATTCAGAATGTGTATGATTTTAATACTTTATTGTCAATACAAAATGCTTGTCTAGTAAAGCGTTGCATATAATAAAAAAAATTATTATAGTCTTCAAAGTTGCTCCGAGGCTCTTTATGACCAATTACAAGCTGCATGCAAGGCTTAAAGCTGATAGGCTGAGTACTAGTAGAGAGCACTGTAATACGAAGCCACATGCAATAGTGCCATTTTTGTTATCCTATAACGTATGTACTTGGATACTTGCATACTAACTTAATTACTACTTAAACACGGTTTTCAGAGAAGTAGAAAGTGCTGAGCGAATTTAGACTACACAATTGAAAGTATATAATAAGTCGTTTTCACGGGAAGTATACGTTTCTTGATACTCATTTTCATCTAAAATAGGCCTATAGTAAGCACATGTACATTGGTTTACTCTAGCATAATAATACAATTAATATATATGTGGCTACTACATAATTAAGCTCTTTGTTGAGACTAACCAGTTTCTGGGAGTTTTCGCGCTATTAGTGTTGAAAAAAGTCAACAATTAAGTACTCATGTGCTGAAATTGAGACATGTCTTGTTCAATTATACATTTAATTCACAGCACTGCCCATTCCTACTCTGCTATACTTAAGTTTTTACTACTTGTGTATATTATATGTGGCGATTTTACAATGACATGCACACATGTAGTAATACATATTTCCATACATACATGGAATAGGATCTTAGTATTTTAATAAACGGTGACTTAACACTGGTTGGGGAGAGAGGGGTGACACTAAGTGGTGGTCAAAAAGCAAGAGTAAACCTGGCCAGAGCCATCTACCGTGATACTGACATCTACCTCCTGGATGATCCTCTGAGTGCTGTGGATACTGCTGTTGCTGATCAATTGTTTGATAAGTATATGACATTATATAGCCTCATTCCCAGGCTCCTCCCTTGCGAATATTTCCTACGAAAATAAGGAGGGAGAGAGCCTGGTATCAAATATCACGTGCGTGACATATAGGTGGATGCGAGCTAAGTGGTACAAGACCGCAACCAGACATTCACATGACCAAGTTCAGGGCTTCAGCATCATTTTTGCCAGTCTAAGAACACTGAGAGAGCTACGAGTGGATGAAGATGAGATTAAAGAAGACCAAGAATACTTAGTAGCCTCTAATGAATGTCAATTCGATGGCAGATAAATACTATAGCCCCTCGTATCAAGCCTCGTTGCGCGGAAAATTAGTATGCTGTAGTAGAGAAATTATACAGACTCTCTCTACGGTCTCTCTACGGGCAACGTCATTCACGTGATTTCGCGTACCAGGCTCTCTCCCTTCTTATTTTTGCGCGCGTGTGCACGTGCATAAATATTCACTGGGAGAGAGCTTGGGAACGAGGCTACCTCGTATCAGCTCTTTCAGTCCAGAGTTCAGTCTTGATTTTCAATCCGCCCTCAACAAGACACGTAGACAAACTGATGATCATACCGAACAGAAGGTTTATTCTTTGATCTTCACTAGCTGAAAATGCTAGCGTACAAAAGTTTTTTTAAGCATTTTTGTCCACTCTGTCCTGCTCGCGGTAACTCCTAGGAAAACATTGACCGCATACATGTAAATGAATATTCAAAAATGCGTATGTCACACACATGATACCAGGCTCTCTCCTTCTTTATTTTCATGGTAATATTTTGTGAGGGAGGAGCCTGAGAACGAGGCTAGGCATCATATATTTTACATTTAATTGCCAAGCACATTAGCGTGAAGCATAAATTCATAAATTGGTTTGTATCTTGGGTTGGAATTATTATGATTATTTTTTAACTTCCGATTAGAAGTTATTATGATTAGTTTTTATAGCTAATTATTACCATAATGATTATCTCCAAGAAAGGGAAAGCGTATGATCTCAAGATCAAAGTGATGGCACAAAGAATCGTGTAGTCTTTGTAAGCATAAATTGGACCTTCAATCAACTTCTGAGAATTAACCATCTTGCACTTTCAATGGCAAGGTTAAAGATCACAATATCTAGACAACTGCACTTTAGAGCCATATAATTCTATATATAGTAAGAGTAAAATGAGCAGCTATTTTTCTTACTAGATATTGAAAGAGACTGCATGCTTTCCACAGCAAATGCATGGGGTAAGGTGGTAAATTTCCTTCCATACAACTGTAGTCTTTTGTAGTAGTTGGGTCTGGCTAAATATCCTATAGCATTAGTAGCATATAATATTATTGTTTGTTCTGACTGATGTATAAAACTGGTATATAGCTGGTATTGACAAATTTTTCATCCAGCAACTTAATGTGCATCACCGTTTCCGATTGTGCAAACAGGTACGAATATTCAGTGAACCGTGGCAGCTAGCTATGCATGCATCTCTAGTATAAAGTCTTCGCGAGGCATATCATGCACTATGCATGTGTACCAGTCATGATAATATACAATGTTATGCATGTGGCTGTACTTATAGATATTGCTGCATTAGTACTCAGTTACTGGTTGCCATACTTGAATCCTCTACTAGCTAACACCAGAAGAGGTGAGAGTTACTAGCCTGCTTGCTACCACTGTGACTCTTGCAAACATGATGATCATGATTACTTACACAATAAGCAATCCGATTCAGTGGTTCTAGATATAGCTTACTCAAATTAGCATTATAGTGACATGAATCAGTAAAGGTCATCAAATTCAAATACATAACCGAAACAGTTTTTGCTAAAATTGGCACCATTTTTATCCGGTGTTATGACTCATAATTGGCTCGCTACTTCCACAATTTTTGGTCCTGCACGATTACACTGCCTCACGCTAATGCGCTTGGCAATCAATTAACATGCACATTTTATACAATGCATATAATATTATATGCTGACAGATGTATTCGAGAATTCTTGCATAATAAACTGATCGTCTTGGTAACTCATCAAGTACAGTTTGCAGTGCAAGCTGACAAATTACTTGTTCTGAAAGAGGTACAATATCAGAATGGATGATATAATGCCTATCAAAAGTAATCATTGATAATAATATAGGGCAAAGTACACTTGTATGGTACTCAAGCTGAGCTAGAAGAGAGAGGAGTGAACACCACACAACTCTTGGGACTCATCAAGACTGCAGAAGAAGAAAAAGATGATGAGTTTGAATATGATGAAGAAGAGTCTGATTTTGAAGAGGAAGGTTGCATGGGTTAGTTTTTTTTACATAATGATAATCGCTATAATACATTATTATATACCTGCTGATCAATACATGCATACAAAATAATATGCCAGATTTGAATATAGTTCAACGTAGCTCATCTGTGCCATCTGTTGATTCTGTGGGAATAGTAGAAAGACATGATAATGAGGTATGTTAATTATCATTGCATAATATGAGTCTAGCTACATACAATCTGTTTTGCCCCAAAGATGTCCTTTTACACCTATATAGAGTAAGATATATGCATATAATTATCTTTTCCGTGGAGACAGCATGAAGCAAAACACAATCATTTTTTTTTTCATTTTCTATTCGGTTAAAGTTAGATCAATCAGCTATCCCTTGTACAAAAAGAACAATTGAAAGACTCCAACCATAGTGATCTTACCCCAAATGAAATGATATGGAAAATTGTTCAAAAAGCTCATAAAATGCATGATACATCCCCCGCAACCAAATGACCAAAATTCCAAAATACTAAAATTAATCTCCTCAGAACAAGATTGGTCTAACCCACAAATCCCTGAATTCCTAGGCTTAAATTTAGAGGGGAATATTCTTAGAATTAATTATATTTCAACAGCAGAGCTAGCCTCATTCCCAGGTTCCCCTTTATATACTCACAGAAAGGAGAAGGGGAGCCTGCATGGTATCCAAAATCACGTGCATGACGTCAGCCATACTAAAATTAAAAGAGCAAATATTTGGGCATGCATGGTGGTTAGATAGATAATGTAAAACTTGGTTCTGCCCACACAGCAATATTCATGATGCTCTAGACTACCAATTTAAAAATTTAGTGAAAGACGGGCTGAGCTGCTTGCACGAACGTTTTAACTTTCCAGGATGTCAGCTGGGCTAGTTTCATACATGCAGTTTGGCAAAGTTCTCTTTGTAGACAGCCTATACAAAATAATTCTTTTACTATATCCGCTTACTGTTTCTATCTGACACGAATGTACACAATTTACATAGCATTTGCCCTTTATCTATGATTTGCCATATATATACTAGCCTCGTGTAGCAAGAAGCGTTATAACATGGGGAAAGTCATGACCAAACTACATGCACCGTTCTATACCCTGTTTTATCCCCACGTGCACGCGTGATCTCAGATACTTATATGCTCCTTTCTCCTTTCCGTGAGTGACGGGGCTAGTTCCGAGCCCTACAATTAATGCGTGGGCATACACTGTTAGAAATGGGTGGTACTGGTTACATGTGCACCTTTCCCACTTAGCGTTTACCACCGCAAAGGGTGGAAACCATGGCAAACTTTGATCTTTCACACTTTTTACCATCCAACAGGGTGTTCTTGTTTTCATCATGGCACATCAAGCTCAGTATAAGCTTACTAAGTCAGGAATCTTCAGCCGAGTGAAGCTTTGTGTGGCGAGCCAGTCACTGATAGTTGCATGCTGTCTGAAAATACCGTATGCATGGTGGGAAAGTTTCCTTGTCAAACTTTCACAGATGTCTCTAGTCAAACGTTTATGCAGTATAAATTTCGTGGATGAGCTGTGTCAGTCCATACATTACGGAGAATTTTGTAGATTAAAAGTTTTTATGGGTGGAGCATTATCCTCGAAAACCGCGAGAGTTAAACCTTGCGAAACTTTACCCCTATATACGTTAGGTTATACTTCCATGGGATAGCCGCTGAATATATAGACATGCATGCATGCATGCTTGTATATATCTACATTTGCTCAGAGGATTAACTGCATGGTGCTTCTACCTGTATATATAGCATACAGATATTGCCAACTGCATGCAATCCATGCACTAAATTAAGAAAGCACGATCAGTATACTTATCTTAACAAGTATTTCTTAACTGATTAGTTAAAATTTAAGTTCTGCATGCCCATGCATACATGCCATATAGAGATCAAAGGATAAACTTCATGAAGAGAGATCTCATGGTAGTGTGTCAGTAAAAACGTACTACCAATTCTTTAGAGCCGGAGGATGCTACATTTTTTTGCTGATGACGTTTTTTTTCCTAGTAGCAGAGGTATTTAAAATTAGCTGAATTTGAATACGTATTATTATCATGTGTGCATGCATGCCAGGAGGGAATAAATTTTCTTCAGTGCATGTGACATGATTAATATTATATTATTTAATTTAGTGTTATACTGTATTATATTATGCCTATAGTCTGCATGTTATCATGTTTGTATTTTATTTGTTTATAGGGTGCTATTGTGGTAGCAGATTGGTGGATAGCTGATTGGTAAAATAACCAAAAACACAATAATACTCTTACTATCATGATTATTTATATGTAGGGCTGAATGTTCTGTTCTAAACTCTTCAATGCGCTCTACCTGCGATCTCACTACTGAACACAGGATTGCTATATATTCATCAGCTACTGTAGCACTGGTTATTTTCAACTTCATTCGAGGAATTCTTCTCTACCTTTTGTGTATTAATGCCTCAAGGGTTCTTCACAACCGAATGTTTGCTTCCATCCTGAGAACTCCTTGTCTGTTTTTTGATAGCAGACCAAGTGGTTAGCCTTATTAGTGCATTAGCCAAAGGCCTATTATACGCTTTATTTTAACCATGGCATGCATGTATATACTGATAATTGTTGTGACAATATTCCATAATTAATAATGTAAGATGCACTCATACAGGACAAATTCTAAACCGTTTCTCGAAAGATATTGGCTATCTTGATGACCTTCTTCCCCAAACACTGCTAGAGTCTCTTGTTGTAAGTGTGCATGCATGCTGCATGGCTGGCTCTTTATTTGTATCTGTTTCTATAGACCATCAGCATACATGCACTAATTATTTACAACACCATCATAATTATCTATACCTAGAGTAGTACATATATATAGTAGGAATGGGTCAACTATACCCCATAAACACAACACAGTTAAATTGTGTATAACCACAAAACTCTAACAAGACAAAGTTAAGCCTTTAAACCTGCTCGATCAGAAGCTCTGTTAGATAAATGGACAACATGACTGTACATAAAATCACAGAAACTTTCAAAAACACTCTTGAAAGAGCGCTATAGTTAGAAGCTAATCCCAGGCAATTTTGTTTTTACTGATATGGAAGCAATATCCAGAGGAACATTGAGCTAGTTTTTAACTACACAAAGCAACTTAATTCTTAATTTTCATCTTGTGCTAAAGTTGCGATATATCTTAATTGTTTCCTTCCTTCCTTTTTACCACACTGCCCACATACACAAGTAGTAAAAATTTCAAAAAAAATAAGCAGTGTAGAATTGGATAGTGTTGTAGTATTGAAACAAGGAATGGTCTCAATTTCTGCACATGACTTCTTAGTTTTCATTTTTAATCTATCATATACAGCTAATTGTTTTATATCGATGGTTCCAGAGTGATATCTATACTTGAATAGCTTATAATAGTGTCACAAATCTTATCACTCGGCTAAAAAGTGGAATAAAGTATAGCAAGCAGCACTAGGATTAAATTCCCAGCCAAGACTTGGGCACAAAAAAAATGAAGTAGTCATGTGCCGAAATTGTTGTTTTGATAATTTTTACAGTAATGCCTATTCCTACACTTCTTATTCTTTTGAAATTTTTACCACTTGTTCCTTTAATTTTTTCAATACAATAGTGTGAGTATATATGGAGACTATCAGAGACTGGCTGGTCTCAACAAAAAACTTGAGTAGTATATGTAACTGTTATATAAAGCTCAAGTAGGCTATAATGCGCATGTGCACTATAATTGCCACACAGAGAAGACAACGAATTCTACTACAAAAATGGCTACATATATAAAGTACACAAGTTCATACTAAAGTTTCAAAGCTTTCTAGCTCTTGTTTTAACACATTTTGGCAGTAAACGAGGGTAAAAGACCCTAGTTTGGATGAAAAGAAGTTATATAGTACTTTGTGTCGTCAAAGCTAGCTCCAATTCTTCTTTTTGTCTGGAAATCACATTCAAGTAAGTCAGTAAGGAAGTAAGGAAGTGAGGAAGTGAGAACAAATTAAATTGCATGGGTATAGCTTTTGACTAGCGTTCTCTACGAGTGCTTTGGAAAGTTTCTGTCAGCTTTAAGTCTTACACACAGTTGGTAATCTTCCTAAGAGAGCTTCTGAGCAAGTGTAATGCTTTGTCTGGCTAGATATTTAGATAAACATTTTGTATTGTGCACGTGTTTATAGCGATAGTCGGCCCATTCCTACTATATACGTACTTATATTATATACTATCCTTTGAAACTTGTAGAATATTAATTAATTTAAAATGTGAAATTTTCCTTTTAATAAGTTTGCAAGTCTCAAAAATTGCAAAATAATTTTGCTGTCATAATAAAATTATTTATATTTTATAGCTTGCAACAAGATTCACCGCTGTTGTTTTGACTGCTTCAGTTGCAAATGTGTATGTTGTTATGCCAGCTGCATTACTGTCTGTGCTGTGCTTGGCTCTGAGATGGTATTATCTCAAAACAGCTAGAGAAGTACATCGATTGGAAGCAATAGGTATTATTAATAATCATGCATGCAATTAAAGGCACTGTGTGACTATAATAGTAGACATGATGCAGCTGTATAGGAAGTTGCTAAAAATATCAAACATGACCAGAAATCTTACGATTTAAATGCACTTATGTGAGCTACAACAATTTTTGTAATAACAACTTACCATCATGTTTTATTTCTGTTACATGAGCTGTAATAAATAGTACAAGGAGCAAGTATGCAAATGTGCACATTTAATTTCCTGCTCACAAGTAAACAAAAATGTCACAAAACGTCACAATTTCTATTTTCAGTCAACTATATAGTTACAGTTCCTTAACAGTTCACTGCATACACTGTAACAGTTACAGATAGAACCTCGATTATCTGAACAGAGTTGGAAGGCCAAATTTGGGTTAATTAGAACAAATCCGAATGGACTTAGCCCTCTTTTCGAATTCGAGGCTTATGTAATTGTGCACATGCATGGTCGCCATTGTTCAAGTTTGATGGAAGAATAATACATGCAATCTACCGGTGTTCTGGGATGCTTAAGAGCTATAACTATATTTATCGTGGCTATTGCGTGCTATAGAGAGCAGCAAAAACAAATGTAATTTTATCGCTTAAGTAATCCTAATAAATTCAGTTTTCTGAACACTGGAAATTATAGCCTGCTCCTTGAGGTGTTAGGATAATCGAGGTTCTACTGCATGTATGTGTGTATATATATTCCCATGTAGCTCGCAGTCCCTTGTATTCTCATGTGTCACAAACTTTGCAAGGGCTTCCTACCATCAGATCCCTTGGAAAGCAGAACCTTGACAGAGCTCTAGAGCAACTTCACTACTACCAAAATAAAAATTCACAAGTAAAGTTAACATGCATGCATGCATGTGGCACTTTTAACTGATTACATGCTAGATGTCATTATGTGTGCGGAATACAACTACGCATTCTTTTTTTTTTTTCTTCTACAACCAAAAGTTGCTCAAAGCTTTAATATGATGCAACTAAGCAACAATCAAACTAAGTAGCATTGCATGCTTAGTGAGGCTTTTGTATTTAAAAAGTTAAAGTACGGTGCATCCATGGGGTCAGATTTGCTATGACATTGCCGTGCTTCTATAAAGCTTTTTTCTAAAGCTAGATAACCAGCCATTTAAAAGCGATGCTAAATAGATACATGCATGGCTATATCCTAACTACCTCAAGTTTTAAGATATTGTAGGCGTTCCACCAAGAAACCACGAAACTTAATTATTCAGCTAAAATTGGCAATAGCGCTATCCTCGGATATTAAGCAGTATACAGTAGTGCACTGTTAGCACACTGCTATTGCAGCTGTACGAAGTGGCCTAAATAGATTAAGCTATAGCATGCATGCAAGCAAAAAAAGTATACCTATACCATGCAGTTTTGTTTCTTTTCCAGTATACTTAATTATGAAGAAAATCTAAATCAGCACATCAATTTTGGTCGATTTTGCTCACAGTCACTCGATCGTTTATTTGGGGTTCACGTGTGATGTGAAATCCCAGGCTCTCCCCTTTCTGGAAAGGTCAATGGGGAGAAAATTGACTAAGCTGATAAAGGGTGTTTATATTAGGACAGTGCCTCTATAGAAACGCTTTTGAACTTTGTGAGCTTATTAACAACAAGCAGCTGACAAATGTCGATATAAATTATATAAACGAAAGACCAAACTTGATATGTCGCTTGCTTTCAGTACTACAAATATCAGAGCTTCAATCAGAACTCTGCTTTGGTCACTATACACTCGACCAAGACTTGGACTATCGATGGTACAAGCCCCGTACTTCAGCGACCAAGACTTGGACTATCGATGGTACAAGCCCCGTACTTCAGCGGGGGTTCTAGCTACCATTAACCTGAAAGAACTCGATCACTTAATCAATACAAAAACCACATGTTGCTACGTAAGTGTACAATTCCCTACTATAAAAGTAGCTATAGACTATAGTACTCGCCCACGGTGGTGCACACTAACTATACAAGTAGTAAAAATTTCAAAAAAATAAGCAGTGTAGGAATGGGCAGTGCTCTAAAAAGTATTGGAACAAGGAATCGTCTCAATTTCGGCACATGACTACTTCATTTTCATTTTGATCTCTCTAGTTAATAATTATTAGCTAATTGTAGCTAATTGGTTCAAAGAGTGATCTGTACTTGAATAGCTTATCAGTATTGCATTTTATCACATGATATAATGGTTCAAATTCCTGCCAATTTTATCACTTGGCTAAAAAGTATTGCAGTCAGGATTAGATTACTGGCCAAGACTTGGGCACAAAAAATGAAGTAGTCATGTGCCGAAATTGAGACGATTCCTTGTTCCAATACTTTTTAGAGCACTGCCCATTCCTACACTGCTTATTTTTTTGAAATTTTTACTACTTGTTCATTCACTTTTTTCAACACTACAGTGAGGAGACCATCAGAAACTGGTTAGTCTTTACAAAAAGCTTGAGTTATCTGAGTAGCAGCTATTGTTTGCTAGAGCAGCTAATGTGCATGCGTATTAAATGCCACGTGGATAATCAATGACCTTTGAACTCTACCTACAAATGGCTACATTGAAGTACAGTGAATTTATATTCTCAGTTTCAAAGCTTTCTAGTTTTTGTTTAGGCTTATTTGTGATGTAAACGAGTATCAAGGAATGTACTACCTATGAAAAGGAGTTACTTTGTGCTGTCAAAGTTGGCTCAACACATTCTGGTTTTCTGGAAATGCTTTTCAAGTAAGTCAGTTAGAAAGTACGTACGTACGTACGTACGTACGTACGTTAGGAGAACAAAAATGACACTGTTGTGGCTTCCTACTAGCTCTCTCTACGAGTGCTGAGGAAAGTTTCTGTGAGTTTTAGGCCTTGCATGCGATTGGTAATCTGCCAGTTAGAGCCTCTGAGCAAGTTTGAAGGCTTAATTTTGTTTGACTAGATTTTTATGGTGACCAACATTTTGTATTGTGTCTATGGGACAGTCGGCCCATTCCTACTATACGTACTACCGTACGTATGATACTGCTGCACAAGTCTTTGTTAAATTAGTACTGACACTTTCGTGGCCACGTGTCAATATCGGCTTCAATTCAATTATAGGTGCCACCTGAAAATAATTCGATCGCTTCCGATTTCCAAAAAGGTACGTGCCTCTTATTTGAACACTAATAAATATTGTGGTCGTGGCAAACGACACCTAAATTAGGAAGGCACCTATAATTATTAGAACAAAATACTACAAGTAATAAAAATTTCCAAAAAATAAGTAGTGTAGGAATGGGCAGTGCGGTAAAAAGCATTGGAACAAGGCATATCTCAAACTCAATTTCGGCACATGACTACTTCATTTTTGTTCTTGATCCCTAATATGGATCCTCGGTGTCATACATACAAAGATCTGTACTACTGTTAGTAGTATAATATAGGTTATATTGTTGCATTTGTTATCAGTTAGCTAAGCAGTGGAGTAAACCATAACAAGATAGGCAACTCAAACTGGACTGCCGGCCAAGAGTTGGGCATAAAAAATGAAGTAGTCATGTGCCGAAATTGAGTTTGAGATATGCCTTGTTCCAATGCTTTTTACCGCACTGCCCATTCCTACACTACTTATTTTTTGAAAATTTTTATTACTTGTTCATTCACTTTTTTAACACTACAGTGTGGAAACTATTAGAGACTGGTTAGTCCCTATAAAAAGCTTGAGTAGCAGCTACAAATGCACTATTAACTGGAGGAGGCTAATACGCATGCGCATATTAATGCCACGTGGACAGATAATTAATGACCTTTGAACTCTAATTGCAAAGATGGCTGCATTGTAGTACATGAATTTATACACTAAGTTTCAAAGCTTTCTAGTTTTTGTTTAGTCCTATTTATGATGAAAACGAGTATGAAGGAATGTAGTACCCATGAAAAGAACTTACTTTGTGCTGTGAAAGTTGGCTCAACACATTCTGGTTCTCTGGAAACCCTTTTCAAGTAAGTCAGTCAGAAAGTATGTAAGTAAGTACGTAAGTACGTTAGGAGAACAAAAATGGCACTATTGTGGCTTCCCTCTAGCGCTCTCTACGAGTGCTGAGTAAACTTTTTGTGAGTTTTAGGCCTTGCATGCTGTTGGTAATCTGTCATTGAGAGCCTCTGAGCAACTTTGAAGGTTTAATTTTGTTTGACTAGATTTTTATAGTGGCCAACATTTTATATGGTGTCTATGGGACAGTAGGCCCATTCCTACTATACGTACTACCGTACGTATGATATCTCTATAGTAAAAATTTTATAAAAATGAGAGAAGTGTAGGAATCGAATGGGTATGGCTGTAAAAAACAATGAAACAAGGCAAGTCTTTGAATTTCGGCACATGCATGACTACTTCATTTTCATTACTGTTAAATAACCATGCATCCTAGATGACAACCATGCAGACCAGGAGCAGATGGTGAAACTGACACTTGAGTGAATGCATATGGTTTAAGCAATCACTTGGGTGATTTGGATGAAATACTGACATGCATCTATGAGACTTTAGCAGTAGTCATATGCTGAAATTCAGAGACTTGCCTTAATTGCATGTTTCATTGTTTTTTTTTTTACAGCATTGCCCATTCCTACACTTCTCATTTTTATAAAATTTTTACTGCTTGTTCATTCACTTTTTTCAACACTAAGGTGCATTACATTACATGGAGACTGGTCAGTCTCTACAAAAAGTAGGAGCTATATATACATGAAATGCGCATGCGCATTATAAACCACGTGGTCTATTGACGATTTTTACCTTCTTCTTCAAAATGGCTATATAAAAGTATAGTGTTTTGTACACAGAGTTTCAAAGCTGCCTAGATCTTGTTTGCTACTTTTTTGCCAGAAAACAAGCATAGCTATATTATTATAAAAGGGCGTACTACAGATGAAGTGAATATATATACTGTCAAAGTTGGCTCAATACCTTTTGTTTATCTGGAAATCATGTTCAAGTAAGCCACAAAGTAAGAACAGAGAAAACAAAATTGCATTGTTACGTACGGCTTCCCGCTAGTGCTCTCTCCAGAGTGCTCTGGAAAGGTTCTGTGAGTTTTGTTGGTTTATATATAGAGTTAGAGAACTATCTGAAGGATACCTATAAACATAATATTATTTCAAGGCTTATCTTAAGTTTCTTTCTGTGAGACTTTATAAACGTCAACATTTTGTGTTGCATCTATGGGACGTTTAATTGGCACATTCCTACTATACGTACTATGAGGTTATCGTCAGTTATAATTAAAATTATATACTTTGCAGGGGTATTATTTAAATCTTGTTCTAGCACGATGGTTCAGCATAAGAATAGATATGCTTGTGGCATTGTTTGTTGCAGCAGTAGCATTCACCTCAATACCACTCTCATCACGTAAGGAACATTAATATATGCAAATGACCTTAATTGTGTCAATTTGTGCACTGGCATAATTATCATTACTTTTTTTATTATTTAGAGTTAAGTGCAAGTTTAGTAGGTCTTGGACTTACATACAGCATTTCACTATCTGATATGCTTCAGAGTTGTGTGAGACAAAGTAGTCAAGTTGAAAATATTGTGAGTAGGATTTTATTAAAGTTACTGTATGTATATGCATGGTTTTCATATACATTGAGTATACAAACGGCTTGAATTCTTTTCATTTTCATGTGCATGCATACAGATGGTATCCACAGAACGTATCATGTCTTACAGTCATTTAGACCCTGAAGCTTCACTAGAGACACTTCCTCCCAATGAAAAGCCTCCTTCAAATTGGCCAGAGAAGGGAAAGATCACCTTTGAAGATATATCCTTCCAATACTCACCTGACCTCCCTTTGGTTCTCAAAAATGTTTCTTTTACTATTAAGCCTTCAGAGAAAGTGGGAATTGTTGGAAGAACTGGTGCAGGAAAATCATCCCTCATCTCTGTTCTCTACAGACTAGCAGAGCCCTTTGGAGTGATCACCATTGATGGTGTAGATACCAAGTCAATTGGACTTCATGACCTAAGAAAAAAGATGTCCATTATTCCACAAGATCCTGTCCTGTTCAGTGGTACAATGCGTTACAACTTGGATCCATTTGATGAGTATTCTGATACAGAACTTTGGGATGCTCTTGAACAAGTACAGTTGAAAGCAGATGTGCAAGAATTGGATGGTCAACTGGGTTCAGAGGTGACTGAGGGAGGCAGCAACTTCAGTGTGGGTCAAAGGCAGCTGGTATGTCTCGCTAGAGCTCTGTTGAGGAAGAACAAAATCCTAGTGTTAGATGAAGCCACTGCGAATGTTGACCACCAGTAAGTCTTAATTCATCATACATGTATTATCATCCACGTGCATGCATCTATGCACCATGCATGATTAAGCCAATGACATTTAATTCAATTGCAGTACTGATAAGATCATTCAGGATGCAATTCGTGAGAGGTTCTCTAAATGTTCTGTCTTAACCATTGCCCATCGCCTGAACACAATCATGGACTCGGATAGAATTTTGGTATGTATACTGTTGAAAAGGGCCGTGCTCATGCAGATGTATCTCTAGATATGATACCCAGGGTGCTATGACTCATTGCCGTAAACCTTTGATTTTCAAAGTGAAATACACACTTTAAGACCATAACATGATTAGGCTGTGGCATTATATAACAAAAAAATAAACTTAATACTGAATGCCAAAGACATTCAATAGTATTGTTACCCCTGGGTATTATTATTAAACATACGTACATGTAATACACACACATGTAATTATTATAAATGCATGCATACATTAATTGGTGCTACCCAGAGCTCCCTGATAATATTTTGTCACAGTTAGCAGTTGCATGGCAAGCTGTATCAAGGAACATACAACCCATGAAAAGAACTTCGGATTCTGTCAAAGTTGGCTCAACACTCTCTAATTCTCTGAAAATTTTTTCAAATAACGTATAGCCAGAAACTTTTGCGAGGATTTTAATATTTTGGCAAAATTGGTTAATTTCTCCAAATTGCCAAAGTTAAATCTGCCAAAATTTATTAGCCAAATATGAATATTCAAACTCTTTCTTCAGCGCTCCATAAGCTTGAAACTTGCTAGGTCGGTGCAGGGCTCTTAGAGCGTGGAGTTGAGCACTGATGACTGTTAAGATGTTGATTCAAAAACGGAGGGCAAAAACAACAAAAATGCTCCTAGCTTATTATAGCAAACTCTAGCCTATGCATGACCTAATCCATACAAAACATCAAAGAAAATCAACCAATAGTAACAGGAAATAAGAACTAAAGAACAACCACTAGTAAAACTAAGCACCTATGCATGTCTGATCATGTTGATTGTTCGAAGTATATGAATTAATGTATACTCCAAATTTCAAAGCCTGCATGAGTATATATAGCAGCTACTAATGCACATGCATGCATGCGCACAATAATGCCACATGGATAGGTAATGACCTTTGAACTCTACCTACAAAGATGGTTACATTAATTATTGTAGTACATGAATTTATACGCTAAGTTTCAAAGCTTTCTAGTTTTTTGTTTAGGACTATTTATGATCTAAAAGAGTATCAATGAAACGAACGTACTTTGTGCTGTCAAAGTTTGCTCAACACATTCTGGATCCCTGCATGGAAATTCTTTTCAAGTAATTATAAGTCAGTCAGAAAGTACGTAAGTAAGTTAGAAGAACAAAAATGGTACTATTGTGGCTTCCCACTAGCGCTCTCTATGAGTGCTATAGCTAGGGGAAGTTTTGGGGAGTTTTAGTCCTTGCATGCATGCATGCAGTTAATATAATCTGTTGGTGAGAGCTTCTGAGCAACTTTGAAGGTTTAATTTTGTTTGACTAGATTTTTATAGTTGTCTATGGGAAAGTTGGCCCATTTCTACATACTACTGTACGTATAATGTATGCACGAATGCGGTTATATCATGCAAAATTAATATCTTTTTATAGGTGATGAACAGAGGTCGTGTTAGTGAGTTCGATACTCCATGCCATTTACTCCAAAACTCTAATACTCTATTCTACAAGATGGTAGAAACAACTGGCCCTGTGGCTTCACAGAAACTTCATCGAATGGCACATGATGCACGCCTTCTCAGGAGAAGACGCAGCAGCGCCCATGCAGTTGTCAATGCCCCACTAAATTCAATGCTTCAGTCTTCACATAGCTATAGCTAGCTATTAGCCAACTTACAAAATTTCTTAGCTGTTATTATTGTACGTAGATTTGTTATCTATAATTATAATATGACTAAAGAGAGACTGTTTAACAGTATGTACACATACGCTTTAAGAACATATTATTATAATATACTGCCATGAATTATGCTTGATCATGCATGCCAGTTACTTCAGAGCAAGTGGGTTGCATAGTTATAATTCTCAAGAAAGCAACTAGACTTGGGGGGCAGGTCCCTGGATATGGAGAACCTATATCTAGTCCTGTCATAATATGACCTCAATTGCTTACAGTAGTGTTTAGGATAGATCAGGACACTGACTGTTATATACCAAGAGTACATAATCAGGGAAGGCAAATTAAAATTTTCAAGGGAACCATGCCCTCATGGACGTCGACTCCCCTACTAGTAGATGTTCTTGCTCTCCTACTTTTCACCATGCCATAATAATTATATACTAGCTCTTACTCCTCTGAACTAGAAAGCAAAGGCCAAGGTACAGCTCCGAAGATTTGCAATACTGATTAAACAGCTGCAGTTAAGAATCATGATTAATTTTGCTATAGGGCATTTGCAGATCAAGTGGCTGGAATTAGTTATAATTGATTCTAGCTGTTGGAGTAATTGAGGGAATTCTTCTGGTGGATGCAAACAACTTTCATCTGCTGCAATGGAATGGCATGGATGCACTGGCAGAGTCATGCAGTCAGTGGCCGCATTGATGGCATGCACAGCCACGCTTAAAATACCTTTAAAAATTCTTAATTCTTGGAACCGCACACACCCCATGCAATTGGCCAGATTCTACAAGTTTAACCAATCACCTGCATTAATCTTAAACTCTAAACTTAAGCAGCTACCTCTCTATAATTGTAGTGAAGCACCAAATCTGATGGGTAGACATGGGCTGTGCGCAGTGATATCGTACATAGCCGGAATTATGATAGGCCATAGGAATAATTTTTAAAGTCCCAGTTATATGATAGGCCATAGGAATAATTGTTAAAGTCCCAGTGGCTTTGCCAAAGCTACTGGGACTTGCCTATCAGAATCCAGAGCTAGAGAATCACAACCAGCATGTGATGCATGCATGACGTGATAATACGTATATGATCATGACGTGACGTCATAAGCATGTCGCTATATAGCTATAAGCGTTAAGCTATGATGATGATACTCATTGATAGACGCAATATGGTCGGGGCCGCCTCTGACTCAGAGAGCCTCAGATCCAGACTTCTTACAGTATCAAAACGATCCACTGTGTTCATGTTAATATCATTCTGATCGATTTCTGTCGGTATAGCAGTTCGACTCGTTTTAAATCAACCGTGAGTGTCCGGGCCAGGTAGTCCTCGCGATCGAGTGATGCCACAATGAAGACTGGAAAAGGCTTGATCATACTCTGTGTTATAGCACTGATGTGTGTATTTTCACTCAGTGTAATATATTATCATTCACCTGACCTTCAAATTTTCCCCACAACTGTTTTGGACTTGGATCTGGCCGTATTATCTCCACGTGGACTCAGTGAAAAACCATTGACAACCAATCTGGAAAGGAAACTGTACCTTCCATTACGTTATTCAGGAAATGAGATGCTATATAACATTCCCTACTGGAGATGGCTTCCTAGAGTTGTTGTTGATTCACGAAAACGTTACCCCTTTGTTTCACTATCAGTAGATCCAGTGATCGTTGAAAATGGCCAAACAGTGACCGTTAGCTGGAAAAATATCCCTGCACACCAAAGCTCTCCATGGTTGGGTCTTTATTGTCCTTCTACATCGAAACCAGATAACTTTATAGATTATTGGTTCGTTCACGAGCTTTCCTCTACACCTGATCAAGGAATTGCTAACATTATTTTGTACAACATTCGTGAAGACTGTCAGTTTCGATTCTTTCTAAATGATACGTTTATAGAGCTGATAGCAACTAGTGATATTGTTAAGTTTGTGGGAGGAAAGGCCGCTCCATTACATGGTCATCTTGCTCTAACTGGGAGAGTTGATGAAATGAGAGTAATGTGGTCTTCAGGGGTTAACCAAAAACCAATTGTAGAGTATGGACCTTGTGATCACCGTGGTTACCATGATCGTAGTGATTTAGCCATTGACACTCAACTCTTGTCTATAGCAACTGGTACCTCAACCACATACACAGCCAAAGATATGTGTGGCCCACCAGCCAATGAATCTATTCACTTTCGACATCCAGGCTATCTTCACGACGTCCTCTTGACTGGACTTAAACCAAACTTCATGTATTGTTATAGATTCGGTAGTAAAGGAAACGTATTCAGTTCAATGAAACAGTTCAGAACATCGATACCACCTGGTGACTACCAACCATTCTATTTCATAGTCTATGGAGAT
Organism: Tethya wilhelma; assembly: GCA_964030475.1. NCBI lineage: Eukaryota > Metazoa > Porifera > Demospongiae > Tethyida > Tethyidae > Tethya > Tethya wilhelma. The sequence goes on from CAXIPT010000001.1 coordinate 22,104,158, forward strand.
ATGGACATCACTCCAGCCCCAGGAGCAGACACTACAAGCGAACTTGTCACACATGAAGTTGAAAATGGTGCTGCCTTTGTCCTTCATTTCGGAGATCTCAGTTACGCCGAAGGATTTGCCTATCGTTGGGACGAGTTCATGACCCTCATTGAACCCATCTCAAGTGGTGTACCTTACATGGTGTCTGCTGGTAACCACGATCAAAACACAATGGTTGGAGGGGGAAAGAATCCAAGTGTCATCAAGGGTAATGGATTTCACCCTGCTTGGGGTAACTACGGTCATGACTCTGGAGGGGAATGTGGTGTTCCTCTGTACTATCGATTTCACATGCCTGACAATGGGAACCATGTGTGGTGGTACAGTTTCGAATACGGTCTGCTCCATGTAACTCAATTGAGTAGTGAGCACAACTTTACGAAAGGGTCACTTCAATATCTGTGGTTGGAAAATGATTTAAAGAATGTTGATCGCAAGCATACACCTTGGGTGATTGTAACCATGCACCGTCCCTTGTACTTCATTGAAACTTATCCAAAAGATCGAATTGTTGTTGAACATATTCGTGAAGCACTTGAGGACATGTTATGTTTCTACAAAGTTGACTTATTGCTTGCTGGACATTTTCATTCGTATCAACGAAGTTGTAAAGTCCATCGCAACAAATGCTCAGAAGATGGTATTGTCAATATAATGGTTGGCAGTGCCGGTGCTGACCTAGATGGAGCCAAGACGGAAGAAGACAAGTATTCGTGGCTGGAACATTTTGAATACAGTTTAGGATATGGCAGGATATCTGTAGTCAATACAACTGCCTTATATTGGGAGTTTGTAAGGAATGTTGATGGTGTAGTGAGTGACAGTTTGTGGTTATCTAAGTGACATGCTCTCTTTGTTGAGGTTATTTTCATGTAATTTACATTGTGAGTCGATTGTTTTGTAAGCCACAAGGTCTAATCTCTGCAGCTGGGAGGAATAAGCTGACAAGAATGCTTGTAGAGACTATAAGAGTGTGATGGTCAATAGTACACATTGTCGATTTGTCACGTGTTCATTATGGCACTAAATTCATATAAAATTATGCATTGTTGTGTTTCAATTTGAATTGCCAAAAGTTTGTATATAATACCACTGAAGTAGTGTATATAGTAAGTCTAATTATTGTAACCTGCTATAGTTGAATTTTAATTTAAGCTGAATTTTGTCAAGAGTGCAATGGCTATGGAGCAAACAGGAATACCACTTTACACTTATTCATTACCTGAAAATAAAATTCAAGAAGAAAGAGCAATTACTTATCAAGCGTCTGTTCAAGATGACAACGGATCAATGGTATACATATAATAAGAAAATTATTATGATTATCGAACATATTATATATTATTAAGCACTTGCTGTGCCATATGCATGCAAATTAACTGATTGCATTATAACTTAATATTAGGTTGTTGCAAAGACCTCCATTCAGCCCTCAACATTGCCTCCAGTCTCAGTACCTCATCACCATTTACATCAACAGAACTTCAAATGGAAGCACATTGTTTACTTTTCAACAATTCTCCTATTTGTTTCGNATTTGGTCTCATCATAGTATAAATTTTTTGGACTCAGTTTTCACAAACCTGTTGTAAGTATTGAGAACAGTTTTCCACACTGGCTTTTGACGGACTACAGAACTCATCTTGAAGTGAGTCTCGGCTTGTGTCTAGTGATAGGTTCATCTTGGCACTGTGTGTACAGCAGAGGAGCATGGAGACCGGTCCGAGTCATCAGTAGAGAGATTATTCCAAATAATGAGCAGCCCGCCCGAGGCCTGCGCATGCGCACTAATGGACAGGTTCCAAGTTAGTTGCAGAGGAGGTTCCGCAGGGTCAAAAGGTCAGGCGTAATTCCGTCGTTAATTGCATTCCTTTCTCCGTCCGAGTTAGTTTCTACTGGCCCTCTAATAGCTGTCTGCTGTTGCTGCAGTCTTGGAAGCGCTTAGATGGCAAAGGTAAGACGTTAAAAAAGCCTCAAACGACTTGAGAGCGCTACTAGACGGGCCAATAACAAGATAAAGGTCAAAGGTCATGCGTATGCCGTCTCTGGACAAATCTTTTGAAGGGCGCGATAGTTTAAAACAAGCATAAAGATGGTAGAAATTGTATAGGCTTGTTTTCAGCCCTGTAAGCTAGGGGCGCAATGGTAAACTCATTCAGCAATACATTATATATGGCGCACGTGATACTAATAACTTGACCCGTTGACCCTGCGGAACCTCCTCTGAGTTAGTTGAGGTTGTACACTTGCATCGAATGTTAAGTGAATGTATGACAATAGCTACAAACTCTGGGTATTTCCATAGGGTACTAAATAGTGTGTGGTGTGGCCTAAGAATATCCTAGACAGAAAGCATGAAGTCAAAGAATATGGTACAGGTGTTAAGTAGATAAGGTGCCGGAATGGTGGATAAGAACCTAAGAGCATCAAAGTAAAATTACAGATGATAGTTATAGTAAGGTCAGTAGTATACAGGTGGGAAAATAAATTGCATGCTGGTGATTACCGTTGAAAACTAAGTATATGATCAATGTAAACAAACATAAATTGATGCAGTTATGCTTTTGACAAACACACTAGCTAACTACAATTTTTTTTTTTTTTTTTTTTTTTTTTTTTTTTTTTTTTTTTTTTTTNTGATGAGGGGGGCCACCTCCCCTCGAATAATGAGAGGGGCCACCCCCTCTCCTGAAATCCCCCCTACTGGGTGGTGGTGATTGATAGTAGCCATGGTGACGATCGTTAGAAGGTGGAGCCATACTCCCACATCCAGGCTGCCCGTGACTCTCCTGCCACTCTTCCACCATGTGCTCAAAGGCAGCAGCAGTGGCCGTCTTACTGTCTTTCTTCTTGGTGGTCACTCTCTCCACGACGANGTTCACTATTATCTCATTTTCCTGGAGACCTGGACTCAGGTGCAACTTTTTTTATAGTTCAGAACCCATTCTAATTGAAAGTGAGAATCTGAAGTAGTGTTAATTGACTTTTAAAATTTATGTCAGATTCTATTCCACTCTTCCTAGACCATATGCAGCATGCAGACCTACAACTATAATAGCAAGTAGTTTTTTCTACTCTATATATATAACATGAATCTTGTGACCTCTACACAGAGGTCACGAGATATACAGGTTACAATATATATCAAGACTATTCTTGCATCAATGTAAGTTATGCTAGCATTATGCTCAGTGCTTGCAAGTATCTATTATGCTCAAAATTATGCTAGCATAAAATGCTGAGGCCTAATCATGTACTAGTCATGTAATCAAACATGATTTTTAATTAGCCTAGTAATACTTCTCTGGTTTTAGTAATTGCACTCCCGCATATAATTAAAAATCTTATAAACGTAGTCTTTATTTCATGTTTATCTCTCTAAAAAATAAGGCCATTTGCTAATTTTGAGTCTGTTCCTCCATAAACTTGAAGGCACCAAGGTGCATAACCATTCGGGTGCGAGGTACATACTGAATCTTATACAGTGAGTATTTTGATGGTATTTGATATATTATAGCAGTTTATTCTAATATTATTTTGTTATTTCTGTATAATGTAGTTGGATGAGTGTGTATCAATAAGCAGGTCTGCAGCTATGCTATGGGACTCGCTCAGGCTCGCCCCAAAAATTTTAACAGGATGAATGGGTGTGGCCTCGAAGCTTAGCTCAGATAGGCTGAAAAGCTAGCCTCGTTCCCAGGCTCCCTAGCCTCCCACCGGAAATTATGGAAGTGCGCAAAGAAAGAGGGAGCCCAGAGGAGGTGCGTCAACCGTACCTCATTGCTGAGCTGGCATTATGCATAATTGCCAATTAACCACATTCCTCGCACGTGACGTTTTACACTTGCTCTCGCAGCCAACCCAAGTTAGAGCAGAAATGGTTGCTAGCAGCATACCTAGGCACTTGACCGATTAATTTAGCAATGATATACCAACGCTAACTACTGAACTTCACTACAATCCCCAAAATCTTTGCACTGTTAAACTGAATTGATATCACGTGCGGAAAAATGCCAGCTCAGCAATGAGGTACAGTTGTCGCACCTCCTCTGGAGGGAGCCTGGTATCTAAAATCACGTGGGGTAGAAGGGTGGTAGAAGGGTGATTAGTGTGCGTGGGCATGGCGATTGATATCTTAGCCTGCCCACGCTTTAAATTGGAGTTCAACTGAGTTCAACAATTAAAAACAAACGGTAGATTGTGTATTTGTAACAGAAACAGCAAATGGGTGTTAGAAAGAGTATTATTAGGCTGTCTATGGCTTGAGTCTGTATCAAACCGTCCAAAATTAGCCGACCTGGCAACTTGAATGGCAGAATACTCGCGCGAGCTGATTTTCTACCAAGTATTGGTAGTGTTACACTGTAGAGCATCAGTAAGTTATATACTATAACCATAGACTATTGATAGACAATATACTACTAGCGACTAGCTTTCTTTACAACTTTGTAGCTGCTCGTAGCGCTCAGCGATCGCGAATATTGCTTCTGTGCGCAGAACCAAGAGTTTGACGTCATAATTCTAACCGCCGCACCCGGTACCCATGGCCCACGCATTTAAGCAACAATTGACGTCATACACGTGATTTTAGATACCAGGCTCCCTCTTTCCTTTTCTCTCTCGCTTAATTTCCGGTGGGAGGGAGCCTGGGAACGAGGCTACTGAAAAGCCTCAGATTTCAGAAACTATAGGCTTTTGTTGCTTTGTAAACCATTTCATATCAGTAGCTAAGCTTCTACTGTCTATGCTATGAAGCTCGCTCAGGCTCGTCCCCCAAAATTATGGGTGTGGCCTCGAAGCTTAGCGCTCAAAGAGGCTGAAAAGCCTTAGATCTCAGGAACTACACGCTTTTGTTGAATTCTTTGTGTAATTTTTTTAGATAATCTCGATTATTTTACCTTGGTATGCCGCTTTTGAAGACTGAAGCTGCCGTTCTTGAGATATAGTTGGAACCGCACACACACACACACACACAGACAAAACGACTACCATAACCCCTGCTGCGCATGCGCACCAAGGGTTATTAGCAGATAACCACACAATTCCTCATACAATTATGGAATTAATAGCACTCTGAATACTATAATCATGTGGTTATTAATAGCTATAATTATTATTATGCAGTTATAATAATATACTATACGTACATGCATGCGTGCAGGTTGCTTCCAAAAAAAATCAAACAGATGCAAAGAAGCACTATTGGAAATCACTCTGTTGTGCCAGTTGTGCTCTCAATGCACTAGTACTAATAACAGTAGTTGTTATTGCTGTAGTAGCTGGAACTGTATGCACACAACTAAAGGTAAAATGCGATAACGAGTCTATGCCGACTCCATGTACTCCGCGTAGTGTGTGTAGCTTTTAACTGTAGCTATATAGGCCACCTTCTTACACTAGTTGTTACACCAACTGATCACCACTTATTAATAAATTATTGTAAATTTTAGTCAATGTGTATGTATTAATTTTTGTAACAGCTATGATTTTTTGTGTCAATAATTGACATAACTGAACAAAAAAATTCCAGTACATATAAATTATTAAGTATAATTTTATGTGTCTTTGTTTTATTTTGCTTTTGTAGACTCAACAGCGCTAGCATTGCACATCATATGTATGCAATGGCTGTCCGAGTCTCAGCATTTATATACATGTATAATATATAATATATTTATATATAGTATGCTGTAAAGTTTATGATACAATCGTGCATGATTAAAACTGATCATGATAATTTAGAGCAATTAAGAGCACACTTGTACATCTATTTTGACATTGTATTATATAATAATATCTCTAACCTTAATAATATCTCCCTTGTTAAAATATTAAACTATAATTATTGTCTGCAATCTATCATACGTACGGTAGTACGTATAGTAGGAATGGGTCAAACGTCCCATAGATACAATACAAAATGTTGATGCTTATAAAATCTCAAAGAAAGATAGCTAAGCCTTCAAATATGTTTAGAGGCCTTCTTTGGACAGTATTCTAACTCTATCATACGTACGGTAGTACGTATAGTAGGAATGGGCCGCATGTCCCATAGACACAATACAAAATATGTTTATCACCATAAAAATTTAACAAAACAAAGTTCAGCCTTTAAACTTGCCCAGAAGCTCTCCTAGACAGATTACCAACAGCATATAACGCCTAAGGCTCACAGATACTTTCCTTAGCACTCGGAGCAAAGCGCTAATCAGAAGCTAGCTACACCCACGCAATTTGTTCTCACTTACTCACTGACTTATTTGAACGAGATTTCCAGGAAAACAAAAGACACTGAGGTGGTTTTGAACACACGAAGTAACTTCTTTTCATCTGGACTAGCGTCTTTTGCACTTGATTACTGCCAAAATGTACTAAAACAAGATCTAGAAACTTAGCTTATAAATTTGTGTACTTCAGTGCAGCCATCTTTATGTAGGTAGAGTTCAAAGGTCGTTATCTATCCACGTGGCATTTAATGCGCATGCGCATTAGCATAGTTTAGCTTTATGAAAACAGTTACTGCTACCCAAGCTTTTTGTAGGGACTAACCAGTCTCTGATAGTAGTCTCCACACTTTAGTGTTGAAAAAAAGTGAATGAACAAGTATAGTAAAAATTTCATAAAAATTAGTGGGGTAGGAATGGGCAGTGCTGTAAAAAGTAAGGAAACAAGGCATGCATGTCGCAATTTCGGCACATGACTACTTCATTTTTATGTCCAAGCCTTGCAATTTAACCTAAGAGTTTTGAGGGTTAACTGAAACAATAAGGTAAATTGCCTGCTTATGTACTTTAGCTAACTTAGCTATAGGCATGTAATGTATACTGTGATTGGCTTGCACAATCAATCACACCAAGTCATGCATCCAGTCATATAAAATAAATACTGATATATATATATGGTTCAAACAATGTTGTACATTCCCATCGATATTATTATAATAATGAGAAATCGAAAGTGAAAATGAAGTAGTCATGTGCCGAAATTGCGACATGCATGCCTTGTTTCCTTACTTTTTACAGCACTGCCCATTCCTACCCCACTAATTTTTATGAAATTTTTACTATACTTGTAAATCAAGAAAACTGACAGAAACTCTCTATAGCGCTCTGGAGAGTGCGCTAGCGGGAAGCCGTACCAATGCATTTTTGTTTTCCTGTTCCTGACTTACTTGAACACGATTTCCAGACAAACAAAAGGCATTGAGCCAACTTTGACAACATAGTGAGACTTCATTTTTCCTGTAGTACGCCCTTTTACATTCGTTTACTGGCAAAAAGGTAGCAAACAAAATCTGGGCAGCTTTGGCAACATTGGCACAAAATACTGTACTTTTATGTAGACATTTTAGTAGGTAAAGGTCGTCAATAGACCACGTGGTTTGCTAGCATATAACGCGCATGCGCGCATTTAATATACCATAACTCATGCTTTTTGTAGAGACAGTCAGATCGCCAGCGTACCGGAAGTCCATATGCAGCAATACAAATTTATTTGAAACGAACGTGACACGGACGTGCACATTGTCCGTATACTATAAAACTATTTTGCCTCCTATCTTCTTCAACTGAGGAGAATATTAGTTCGCTATCCACTAGATATAGTCCTATCTTGCTCCTGTATCCATTGCTACAAGCGCCATCTCCCCAGCTTCTGTAAAAGTGGAGTTTGGATTGGCCCCTGTACCTGCAGGGCCTCACTTTATCTGTGGGCCATTTGCAGAGGGAGGTTAGCTTGGGTCTGAAACAGGTATCAACTTAAAGTACCATGTTTAAGTAATAAGTTTGTGCAAAAACATTTTGTGTCCCGTATCTAGTATTCAGAAAATTCAATCATGAACACCAGTAAATATTGCATTGCAATTTGGTGGCTTATGCAGGTCTTGAGCTTGCATTCTTCTCAGAGGGCATTCATAGATCTATAGAAACAAAATATGAGAGGTTATTTCCAACTGACAGTGAGTGTTGGGCTTGCTAGAGTGACTTTAGTGACAAATTCTATCTAGAGCACTGTAGACACACCCACTTAGTGACACACCCACTGATTACCAAGCTACAACGTGGTTGTAAACACAGATCATAGCGTGACTAAAAGTAGGGCCATTTTCTGAGGACACTTGCATGCAAGTTAAAATGTTGTTTAACAGTTAGAGGATGCCTTAGGCTATATTTTAATAACAAAAATAGTCCTGTACTATGTCCTATGCAGTCGCTACTAGCCAACAAAAGATGGGGATGTAAACAGATCCTAGTTTGACTGAATAGTTAAACTGAAAGTAGGGCCATTTTCTGAGGGTACTTGCATACAAGCCAAGAAGTTGTTTAGCAGTTAGAGGATACCCAAGGCTACATTTTGATATCAAAAATAGCCGTGTCCCATGCACTGTGTCAGTAGTAGCTACGAGCCAACCAAAGGTAGGGATGGAAAATTGCTTTACATGCTTGACATAAACAAACGCAGACAAAGAGCAAACAGAAAAATTTTGGGCTAAAAGACCAGCTATACTTACAGGCCTACCTAATATCCATCCTAGAGCGCCATGCCTGGCGTCTGAAACGACCGTGTGTAAGTAGCAAGACTGGTCAAACACTCACGCCTCCTTTGCCTTCTTGCTTCAGCCATGCACTTCCGAATGACGTCACGTTTAAAATAAAAATCCGGAAGTTGGTACGCTGGCGATCTGACTGGAGACTGGCCAGTCTCCATGCAATTAAATACTTTGGTATTAAAAAAAGTGAACGAACAAGTAGTAAAAATTTTGTAAAAATAATCAGTGTAGGAATGGGCAGTGCTGTAAAAAGCAATGAAACAAGGCCAAGTCTCTGAATTTCGGCACATGACTACTTCATTTTTTGTACCAAAGTCTCATAACTGCATGCCTACTCAGTAGTATATGTCTGCCATATATTTCATCCAAATGATCAGCCAATAAACTGAATTAATAGCAGCTTAATTAAACCATGCATTGCGGACTCCGGTTTCAGCCATTCACCATCTCAGATATGAGCAATGTACTACTATAGGATGTCTACAATAATCATTACTTGATTTATGAAAATGAAGTAGTCATGTGCCGAAATTCAGAGACTTGGCCTTGTTTCATTGCTTTTTACAGCACTGCCCATTCCTACACTGATTATTTTCACAAAATTTTTACTACTTGTTATTATAGCTCAGTAACTATAAATTTAATTTCCATCTACTGTATAGCCAGATGCTTAAATTAAACTTTGGTTATAAAAAATTAATAATGTATTTATAATTATATAATGCATGATTATGTTTATGTTTCATTTTGCCGAAGTTACTTAAAGCTGATACACTGATCATTGGCAAAATTTTATTCAATGTACCAGTAGTATACTGAGTATATTAGTTAGTCAAGTTTAAGCCAGTGAACTTTATAGGCTGAAACCGAATTATTTGTTATTTTTCACTATGCAACATTGTCAAACAGGGCGACCACTATACACTTATCCATTACCCGAAGACAAAATTCGAGAAGCAAAATCTAATCAAACATCTGTTGAAGATGACAATGGATCAATGGTATAAGCCCAGAATTGGCACTGCACTATAATAATTCAGGTATCGAATTATATATTCCAAACCCTATAGGTTGTTGCAAAGACTTTTGTTCAACTCTCTCAATCAGTGCCTCCAGTCTCAGTGTCTCGTCACCACAGAAATTGCAGCTCATTGCAGCTCACTGACAGATTGAAGTATGTTATTTTATTTTCAACAATACTCCTACTTGTTTCAATTTGTCTTGGACAGTCATGTTGCACTGTGTTCTGTATCATTCCTGCCATCAAATTTGCTAACAAGGTATATGTCAGTATACTATAATATAGTGTTTATTGTGTAATTAATTGCCAATTGAATGTGTACGTATGTGAATTGGACAATGTCATGGTTTAATGTTTGCACATTATAGGCTGCCTCTAAAAGAAAACCAAGCAAATGCAAAGAAGCACTATCAGAAATCACTCTGTTGTGCCAGTTGTGCTCTCAACACACTTGTGCTAATAACAGTGGTTGTTATTTCTGTCGTAGCTGGAACTATATGCACACAGGTGGAAATATGTCCACAAGAGTATACCAGTGGAAACTCAAACCTTATACAAAATTGTAGAGATCGATTTTCATATTATATAGTGTATGTTCTTCTAGGCCACCTTCATACATTTAATCATACATGTATAATGCAGGAAATTTAGAACAAAACAATAATGTATAATCCCAAGAAAAGATATAAAACAACACTGTGGGCTAGATTTCCTGATCAGGAGCCTCGGACTATATACCCCACAAGCTCTTTAGGAGTGTATACAACTGTCAAAGCAATTGCCTTCAAAGAGAAACGAGTCATAGTAGAGAAGGCCTCTTGCTCTAACAACTTGGAATGTCGCAGTCTAACAAAACTAACAAAGCTAACAAAGCTAACAAAACCTGTGATTTATGCCTTGGTGTTCTCAAAGCTAGCGATGAGGTCCTCTTTTGTGAAGGAAGCTGCCAGAAGACTATATGCACCGTTACTGCGCCGGCATTACTAGACAGTACTTCAAGGAGATGAGCCAAACCTCTACTCCGTTCGTGTGTCTAGCATGCACACAGACGCTGCACAAGGCCGAGATACAGGTATTACAAAGTGAAGTAGAACAGCTCAAGTCACTGTGCCAAGAACTGAGAACTGAAATACAATCCGTTAAAGCAGCAGCTCCTCCTCCTACCGCCAGCACTGGCGATGAACCCGCTTTTCAAGCTTTAAAGAAAGAATTATGCCAGCTGCAAGCCACAGTTAAAGCCCAGTCAAAGACCTACTCAGCTGCTGTCAAACAGCGGGCCAGAAACAAAAACAAGGCCCAAACAAGGAAATCTCAGAGCGATCGAGGCTATACCAATCGCAACAATACCAATGGCCCAGGATCACCTTCACGTAACAACAGTCATGGTTCCCGAATTACAATTGAGGGAGCCAGGAAAATCTGGGGGACCCACAGAGCTGCATCCATAGCTGAAGTCCAAGGAGCAATTTCTGTGGCCGCTAAGGTCTCAGCAGATAAATTCACAATAAAGAGAAAATACAAGACCAATCTAGAAAATCAGGTTGTCAGGTGGTGGTTTGTGATAAGATCGGAAGAGAAAGACCTCCAAGAACTGGAGGAGTCATGGAGTTCTCTACCACTACCTCAAAAGTGGAAACTTGAACCACTGACACAATTTGTTGTTAATGAGACCCAAACTACCAGCCAGATCCCGTTGATCACAATGCTAAATGACGACCACCCACAAGGAGAGTCTCCAAATGATTCAACAGCTCCAAGTCAATCTGAAAGCAATCCTACTAGTATTGCAGAGTCTGAGAGTTTTTTAGAGATGAAGTAAGTATGCATACATGCTCAGTGTTGGGCGAAAGCTCATATCAAACTCAAACACAATTTCAAACTCTCAAAGCTAAAGGAGGTGAGAATACAAGTATAACATTTTGTATTTTAATGTTCGTAGTTTGCTACCAAAGCTTGACGAATTGAGAATTATTTGTGCTGTTCACTCTCCTGATGTTGTTTGTTTGGTAGAAACATGGCTAGACAATACTATTCAGGATTCTGAGATTCTAATCCAGGGCTATAACGTGTATAGGCTAGACCGAAACAGACAAGGAGGTGGAGTTTTAATTTATGTCAAAGACTTGTTTTCTTGCTCAGTCTTGTTCCAATTAAGGCGGGAACAACCTTGAATTGCTAGTTGTTACTACTAGTCCTCCTAGTCTTAATTGGTATTGCTTTGTTTTACAGACCTCCCAGCTCAAATGTCACTATTTTTGATGAGTTACATTCTTCTTTTTGTAATTTTTTCACCTCTCTACCTCAAAATTTTATTCTTCTTGGTGACTTCAATGTAGATTTTCTTACTACTTCTAATTTGTACTTTAAGTTATTATCATTTGTATCATGTTTTAACCTTACTCAAATTGTCACTGAGCCTACTCGAGTCACCAGCAGTTCCTCAACTCTCATAGACCTTATTTTTGTATCACCAGCTATTAATGTATCATTATGTACCACAATACCTCCTCTAGCTATATAGTGCTGACCATTTTGGTTTAAGTCTTGCTGTTATTTCATATGTTGACAAACCAAGGAAGAGGAAAGCTGTGCCTAGGAAGGTCTGGAGATACTCTCTGGCTGACTTTGAGAAGGCAATCGAGTTGCTGGACACAATTGAATGGAGCCACTTGCTTTCAACCACTGATGTTGATGATTCTTGGAGTGTCTGGAAAACAATCTTTTTGCAAATAATATGGAAATCTGCATACCCAATGCTGTTGTCAAAATTAAGAAGAACATTCCATGGATGAATCAGACAATTAAAGATGCAATTAAAAAAAGAAATGCCCTCTTATAAAATATATATAAAATCCAACGAAATTATGTGGTGTCTCTGCTCCGCAAGAGTAAACAGTCCTTTTTTGACAATCTAAATACTACAGATGCCAAACAATTCTGGAAGACTGTACGGCCTGCTTCTTCTACAGCTGTTTCAACCATGATCTTGCTCCTCTATCAGCCTCTGTCTCGGACCCAGTAATTAGTGACCTAATACATCTTAGTCCCGATGACTTTCCAGAGGAGCTGCTATGCACTGAGGATTCTATTTTTGACCTACTAATCAATCTCAATTGACACTACAAAATCTGCAGGCCATGATGGAATCTCAGCTAAGATGCTCAAAGCTACTGCCATTGGTATTGCTTCACCTCTAACCAATCTCTTCAATCTGTCACTTAAGTCTGGCATATTTCCAACAGAATGGAAAGTTGGAAGAATTGCTCCCATCCCCAAGGGGAGTGACCATGCAATCTGTACCCTCTGGTTTCAGGCCTATTTCAATTCTCCCCATTGTGAGCAAAATTTTGGAGCGCCATGTTAAATCTACCATTGAAGCACACTTGCAAATCAATGCCCCCATATAACCCAAACAATGGGGTTTCATGTCTTCACGCTCAACAATGTCAGCACTGATTAAAGTTGTTGATGACTGCCTTCGAGCACTGGATAATGGCCATGAAGTATGCCTCATATTTTTTGATGTCTGCAAGGCTTTTGACACTGTCCCCCACCACTCACTCCTGAAAACTATGGAACAACTATAGGTCTAGAAAAGCACCTATTAAAGTGGATTGACAGCTATCTTTCCCATAGAACTCAATATGTTGGTGTTGATGGGTGCAGTTCTCGTTCATTACCTGTAGTATCTGGAGTTCCGCAAGGTTCGGTGTTGGGGCCACTGCTGTTTATCTGCTATATTAATGAAGTTACTACTGTGATCTCAGGCAGTAGTGAGATTAACCTATTTGCCAATGATATTGTTCTATATCGGATTATAAGGTCTCCAGCTGACTTTGTCTTTCTACAGTCGGACATCGACCGTGTCTCTTCATGCATCCAAAGGAAGTTACTGCGATTCAATGCAAGCAAGTGCAGACAATTATTAATTTCAAGGAAGAGATGTAGAATGTCAACCCCTACTTCTTCCCTAACTCTTAGTGGCGAAGTACTGTGCCAAGTGAGTGAGTATAATTAGGTGTCACCTTGACCTCAAACATGACTTGGACCACACACATTACAAATGTCTGCAACAAAACAAGAAGGCAGATTGGACTATTATATAGAAGATTCTATCACCATTCAAGCTCTGCTACTTTGCTCAAGCTGTATGAATCTTTTATAAGGCCGCATCTTGAATACTCAGCTATTGTGTGGAATCCATATAAGAAAGGGGAAACTGAAGCACTAGAAAAAGTCCAAAAATTTGCCCTAAGAGCTAGTATGTCTGAAATCATGGGATCACAACATACGCATTTGTAGTGACAGTCGACAATAGTATCCTGCAGGTATATATATATGTTGTATGCAGTGTTTGCCCTGTTTAGTTATCTGTTACTTACTTTGTCAATTGGTTGACTATATATGTAAGTATTTTGTTATAAACAAAATGAGCTTCTATTAGTTGGAATCCAACTATATATGGTACCACTCAATTTGCAGCAAAATTGTAGCTTTAGGTTTAGCTTCATGACCAGACAATTTTACCAAAAAGAAATGGTATATTTATCAATATGTTAATACAGCGAGGAGATGAAGGACTTTAAGCAGTGGTCTGTGTGTTCCCTAAGAGGTCATTTGTCTCATGGCTGACTTGTGTTGCATGACAGTGGGCTCACAGATTATGATAAAAAGTGGGGATATACTGTTATGTAAATGTACTATAGTATAACGTATATAATTATGTGTATGGTTATCAAATATTGTATAATATTATGTATATGACGTCATCTGTTGTATCATTATACGTATGCATACTTTGGTCGACTTTTAATCCTTGGTGATTGTAATATACTTCAGTTTCAATTTGATAGACAATACTAGTGAATGTTACAATGACATCCTAGGGATAGAGGTCAAAATTAATGCAAAATGAATAATTACTGGATCCTCAAGGTTGAGGTCAATTTAAGGTGAATAATTAATTTACCATTTTGCATGGAACCAAACCAATGCAGTTTGAATTACTTTCAAGCTGGTATCAATAGTAGCAAATAGACAATTGCTGTTGCTGTAATAGCAAATGAAGAGAAATTGTCAGAAGAGACTCAAAGCTAATAATATTATTACAGGGGTTGAGCAAAATTCAGAAGAATCATTTGACAACGATGATGAGCGTGATGATGAAACAAAGCCTCCAAAACACAAGCAAAGATGGGGATGTCAATTCTTTATACACAAATTACTATAAATTATACAAGGAATAGGGCTCGCTTCGCTCGCCCACTCCTTGTTTGTGTGTATGTTTATAGGATCAGTTACTATAACTCAAACAATAGTAAGATAAACTTGATGAGCAAAGATATTGTGTATAAATATTCTTCTATGGTCAGTTGGCTTAGAACAACCTTTGCAGTTGAAGCAACACAATAATCACATCAATACTGGCATAAGCAGTTGGAAACTCAAAGGGAAGCAATGCTGCATGACTTCTTAGCAGCTCAGCAATTTACCTCACTACATGACGTCACAAACTACCCTTTTCCAACTTCCGCCATTTTTGTAATCAGCTGGCAAAGAAACTCGTTATCTGGCTAGTTGTGTTTCGTGTACAGTGACAGAGAAGCAGACTCCTAAAAGCGAAAATTGTCCCCTCGCTACATTTCTTTTGTGAAAGGTTGGCTTCTCTATCACGCTTCTTCGTCGGATACATACGCCACTGGTAAGCCTTGTCAGCGATCTCAAAAATAGTTAGCCATATACTTGTAGCATCTGTGATTCTATCTTAGGCTAGTACTATCTAAGCTAGTTCTCTAGGCACACTTTTTATAGCTTGCATTTTTCATAGTCCAAACAAAAAGTAACGTGACATTACTTCCGGTGACCCTTCGTTACACACATACACACACACACACAGACAAAACTTTGCTTATAATATCAGATGGTTTTGGAATTGTATACAATTGTGAATTTAGCTTTCTAAACATATGTTAAGTAAAGTACTTTTTTGCATACAGGAACACTGGTACTTTTACCTTCATGCTAAGAGCAGTTGAGAGTATAATGATAAAGATATATATATATTCTATAAACTAGCTACCATTCATTATTGCTTGTTTTGCTTCTATGCATGATATACAGAGAACAGTATTTCTCTTTAATTCACAGTGAGAAAGGACTTAAAATCATTTGGTGCAACATAGTGGGACTACACCAAAGAAGATGTCCCATCAAAGACAAAGAATCTATGGTAAGTTGTAAAATAAATGTATACGACAATAAAGATTATAATTATAAGCTGTAATGATAAATGATATGTTTGTTTGAACATTACAAATTAAGAACAGAATCAATTGAACTTCCGACTAATATAGAAGATGAAATGAGCGCAGCGAGCTCGGTGTTGTTGCTGGGATGGCATACAAACTATCAGAAAGAGCACAACAAGAGCACAGTAAACAACAGCCAAAGAAATAAAATGTTCTCCAAAACTTATATCCCTGCATCACTTATTGGAATCGCACATGTGGAGCTCTCCAACAAGCAACAACCCATGTTGCCAGTTGTGTTGTCAGTTTAGAGGCAAATTTGATAGATCAAATTAAAGAGGCCAGACACTTGGCTGGATATCAGCAACAACTTATTGCCGAGCACGGACTGGGATGTGTCCGGTAGACAACTAATGAACAATTTAAAAGATGCAAGAAAACAAGTCACAGCATTAAAACAAGAGCTCAAACTAAAAGAACTAAAATTGAAGCAAGCGGAAGTGGAGATCAATTAACTGTAAAGGATCATAATAAACTGCAGGAAAAAGTAAAATTGAGCAATAATTTCTGTGTTGATAGTTCGACAAACTTGCATGTATGCATAAAGTTATGTAGAAGTGGAAGTTCATTCATAATTGATTCGAACTAATTATATACTCCATTGCTTTTTTTCATGTTTTTGTCAGGCTAAGAAGAGCCGCTTTGGAGCACCACTTGGAAGAAACAGTGATAAAACAACTTGAGAAAGGTGCCAAAGAGTACAGCATGGGCTTTCAGAGAGTGGTGTAATGCAAGAAACCAATCATGCACTTAGTCAGAAGAATTTTGCCCTTTCTTCTTTTTTTTTGGGGGGGGGGGGTAAAATAGCTTGTAATTGATACTCCATATTCAGACTCGCAAAATTTTGTGTCTGTTGGTCACTTAAATTTCAGTTATCTCATGTATGTTAGTATCTTTGTCACTATGTATGTTATAGTTAGTGTATCATATGGAGAATTTTCCACACATTAGCCAAATTTCACAGTGTATCACACCTTTAGCTAGGCAGTTTTACTGTACAGAAGCAATGCAGAAAAGTATATTTTGCCCCATATTTCTTGACTAAAGCTAGTAATTCAAAAATTATACCCTGAGATCATAATCTATAGCCTTTTAGAAGCATTTTGATACCAAAATTATTACCTTTGGAGCTTTAGTCACTGCCGTTTGCAATGAAAGTCTGGTAAGGGTCAGCATACTTTTGTATGGAGCAAAGCCACACCCACTGAAACTTATGGCAATATCTCTATTTATGTGAAAGTAAAGAAAATTGTAGCTGCATGTCAACCACCAAAGTAAAGTCTACTAAAAGTAACTATGATAAAGCCTGTGCATTAAATAATTTAAATCTTTTACAGCAGTATTAACAATTCAATCTCCCAGTCCTGCAAGAAAACTACATGCTGTTAGCTAATGATGTGAACTTGAAAGCAAACAACTTCCCACTTTTTAAGAGTGCACAGTCAAAATGTCAGTCATTTGTGCCGTCATTTTACTAAAGTGCACGGCCATTTGAGCTGACCACATTTACAGTACTAGTGTTTACATAGGGACACAAGGGCATGGCCTACTTCTACTTACTACAAGTGGCTGTTACAAGCCATGAACTATAATGTGAATTTTATTGCTGACCATAATTATTTTTATAGGCTAGTTTTTGTCTAGACAATATATCCGTGCGTTTTGAGAGGTCAATTTGATTAAATGCACGGAAAATGACCGATGACCGACTGTTATTTTGAGCTCTTTAAAGGGTATATAGAGCCTCTCTACATCTGTCGATGAAGCTTATTAGTTCTACCTTGGCAGTGGAGACAGAGCAAGGGCTAGCTCTATCCTCTATTGGAGAGAAACTGAACTACTGCTGCATTATGCTTTACAGGGTCAGTTGTTGTGTCAGAGGGAGGGCTCTATCCTTTTCTGGATTATTCCCTGTACGGTAATAGTGGATACATAGGAATGGCCAATTAGTGCAATACAAATAGTCACGTGAATAACTTCAAAAACTGAGCACTTGGCACTAAAAGGCTTCTCAGGCTGCTATTTAGCTCTTTCTATTTCTAATGAGCCCTAAAACATGGCCTAAAACCATCGCTAAAGTACCAAACTAAAATATGCTCAACTTTTCTCAGAGACCATTCACTTTTACAAGTTTGAATGAACAAACTTCGTTTCTTTGGCGACAGTCGCTTTTGCCATCGGTTTTGTGTATCTCTAATTGAGATACAAGGCAAAAAGAGCCTTCTCCATATGGCGGCCATTAATTTCTAAATCATTCATTATTCATTAGCTAGCTTGCCTAACAACCCTTTTCATATTCAAGTGCACATTATTTGGAATCTATTGCAGCATGCAGTGCCCCAAGTTCTGTCCTATCCTGTTGTTCTCTCAGAGTCTGTGTTCAGCTAGTTCTTCAGTAGAGAAGTTATCTTTAGCTAACAAGACACAAATGTAATGGACATAAATCACGTTCAGCCCGGGGGTTCAGAGTTTCAGCTGTCTGAAAGGCATGACTGTACTGAAGGGCTGATGGCGAGTTCTCCGCTCAGGCTAAAGACTAAATTCCACAGATATTGTAAACAATTAATCTAAAAATAGAACAAACAAGTACAAAAAACATTAGAAGTGTAATGCAAACACAAATTGCAAAAAAGTTAGTAAACAAGACGGAAATTGTCAGTTTGAGCGAGTTCATTCCTGTGTCTACAAGCTAGGGATATGAACATAAGGTGACACAGTGAAATGAACTCGCTCAATGTGACAACCAATCCATCTTGTGGTTGCTGGCACATGTAAACTGTATCCTAATTAGCATATTCATGTATAGTATATGAATATATGGATTAATATATGTATTGTGTGGATTGTACGAAGCACAAGCAAGAGACTGGGGCCCTACGGGCCCCAGTCTCTTGCTAGTGCTTAGGCTAGTCTACTCGGCTAGGGCTGAGGTCGTGGCTAGGGCTAGGGGTAGTGCTAGGGCTGGGGCAAGGGATAGGGGTCTAGTGCAGTATATTATTATTATTAGAGATTGCATTAAAGTAAGGCTAAAAGCAGCAGCAGCCCAGAGGGATAGATGGGTACTGTTGAGTGCTGTGGACTGTATGGTCCATGGTTCAATGCATAATCCTTGCAACTTTTTTTCAGTATTTTTTTTTTATTTTTTCTAAGTTTGGATACCAGTTTACATGTGCCATCAACCAAATTTTTGATATGCTCACATTAAACTTTTCGTAATATAATTAGGATAGTCCCATATTTGTCTGCATTGTTGTGCATTGTATTTAGCATATACTCAATTCTTGTTTTACTTTTGTCGTGGTAGGAGTTACGGACGCTCGGTCTTCCTTCTTCATTTGTCAATGAGAAGACCAACCAACCCGAGCCATCTCAGCTGCTCAATATTGTCTACAGACTTCTGCAGATCTACAGGCAAAACTTGAGAGTGATTGAAGAACAGAAAGAGCAGTAAGTTGTGTTGTCTTTCCAAACCTTTCCCCCTAGTGACTTCAGCACTTAGGCTCTCAACACTGTACGCGGCCATTTGCAATGATCTTCACATACTGTGATGTTTGGCCGGCCATTTTACCTGTAGGTTGCAACGTGGTAAGAGTGATGTTCTAATGCAAAGAGAAACACTGAGCAGACTGAAGGTGAGACCGACCACTTTACCCTCACTATGAGGATTTTATGCATTCCATTTTTGTGGTTGTTTTCCATGAGTATGTTCATGTATGTCTGTATGTGTGCTTATCAGTCTGTGTTCCAAATCAGTGCATGCTCTTGTTCTGTTTTGCATGTCTCTCTGTTTCAGGAGGATGGCAAACGTTCTGAGCGTGAGATTGCCTCACTGGAGGACAAGGAGAGACAGCTCAACGAGAAGATCAAGAACCTCACAGCCAAACTAAGAGCTGAGCAAGAAGAGGTGAGAGTACATGACTGTGTCTGTCCTTCACTCACTCACTTACTGTTACTTTCTTTACTGTCTTTCTTGTTATGTTTTTGTTTCTATGAACCAAGGTGAGACGTCTCAAGCTGAACATGCAGTACAAGGAGACTCATCACAGTCACGAGAGCAAGAAGAGAGAGAAAGAGTATGAGAGACTCAAGCAAAAGTTCAGTCAGGTTAGTGCGGGGTGACTGTTGACCTTTGAACTTCTTTGTGTTGTGCATACACAATATGGTGCATCAGATTCTATAGTTCATGTATGAATTTGCTCCCTCAAGACCAACATTAATCTGAAACTCTGAAATTTACACTCTACAGTTGTATTACCATCAAGTAGTAGTGTAGAATCAAAAGTAAATTCACTATACATATGCTACATGTACAATACGAGTGTTGTAGTACCTATTCTATCGAATTAGACCCTTCTCCTTTGTAACATTGCATAGGATGGTCTAGTTCGATAGACTGCATAGTACCATGAAACCGTACTTTGTCCATCTCTTCTCTTGTATTCCAGGTGCTACTGGATAAGAGTCAGGAGCGGCGGTTTGGAATGAGCATGCTCAACACCCTCCAACGTCCTGATGGCAAGAGAAAGACCTGGATGAAACCAGGAAGGTATGTAGCTCCTGATTCTAGGATGAGGTTATTTCTCCATGTCCTGTACTGTGTGTATGGTGTCGAGTGAGTCTTGATACTTAAGCATTGACTATAGCTGTGAATGTACTTTGAGTTGTAACCTCTGCTCAGCCTAACTTTCTCTATAAATTTTGTAGCTTAGGGTGTGGTTTAATTAGAACAAAATACCAGAATATTGTTTTTTTCATGTGTATACACCATGTTCAGTTTCCCATATAATTTGCTGCAGAAAAGCTTCAAACCTGTAAACATTCACATGCATAAGATCGTTTATTGAGCATGTGCATGTACATATATATCCTCCTTTTTGCGTGCATCCTTAAAGCTAGCTTTTAAAATACATTTGGCAGACATCCCAACTAGTCTTTAATTCTTACCATTTGGAGCCTGTCAGACTGTTTAGCTTCAATGCATATGCGAAAGTACATGTATCTAGTCAGTCCAAAAAAAAAAGGCCGCAAAAGATGCCTTCGTATTGGAGTCTAGGAGGGCCGGACAAGACTGTGACCCTTACAATTGAAATCAGCACACTGAGAGGATTCAAATGATATCCACTTTATTATAGTTTGGACAACGTACACCTGACTTGGACCGTAATAATTCTCACTGTACATTTTGATTCAGTGGGTTATACAGGTGCTTTAATCAATGTACTGTATTCCAGGTTTTTGATTAAAACATGACAATCTATATATCATTTGAAAGCTCTTTTTATTCTGATTACAATGGTGCTAACTCTTTTTTTGTATGACAAATCACTAATGAACAATACGTGAAAGTATCTAGTTAGTCCAAAAAAAGGCCACAAAAAGACCACAAAAGATGCCTTCATAATGGAATCTATGAGGGTTGGACAAGACTGCGACCCTTACAATTAAAATCAGCACACTGAGAGGATTCAAACGATATCCACTTTGTTGTAGTTTGGGTAACATAGGCCTGACTTGGACCACAATCGTATATGACAATTTTCACTATACATTTTGATTCAGTAGGTTTTACTGGTCCTTATGTTAGTGGCTCTGCATCACGTCCATGTCCACCTGATACCCATGCTACCATAAGTCTTATTACATTGACCACGAAGAACTAATACTGTATGTATGTATGTACTCATTTCTAGAACTTTTCTTGGCTCTCTTGTTGCTTTATCAGAAGTCCACATAATTATAGGCATATACATTATACTGAAAAAAATTGAATTAATTGGCTGAAGTACGTATCTGATACTTTTAATACATACTTTTCCAGTACTCGCATGTAAACAAATTTATGTTAAGTTCTCCATTCATTTCTCCAGTGGAGATGAGGAGGTGTACCGTGCTGTCGTCAGCAATTATGAGGAGAGACAAAAGGTTGGTGAAAATGATGACCACAACTGAACTGTGTATGTCTATATACCAGTGCTTCCCTGGCCCCATTACACCCAAAGAGGGGTAGTTTTATAGCAGTAATATATTAGTAGTACCTCCTTTCTTTATTTTTGTCCTGAGGAAACTCTAAAATTATTACTGTACTGTATACAATTAAGTGTTAGTTTCTTCAGGTATATTGAATAATGTCCTACCATGAGTATGAGTAATGTGCTTTAATTAAAGTTTATAGGAAATAATTATTTATTAGTTTATAGTCCACGGTAACTAAAAAGTTTGCTGGTTTGTGTTAGTGTACATTGTTGGCAATCATCT
Organism: Tethya wilhelma; assembly: GCA_964030475.1. Lineage (NCBI taxonomy): Eukaryota > Metazoa > Porifera > Demospongiae > Tethyida > Tethyidae > Tethya > Tethya wilhelma. The sequence goes on from CAXIPT010000001.1 coordinate 22,126,329, forward strand.
CGGCTGATTATAGGAGCTCATGGTGGAGAATGCCAGTCTGAGGGAGTCCATTGCTGGGATACAGAAGCAGCTGGTCAGTCTACTCAACGAGCAACAAGCCAAGAAGAAGAAGATGATGGTGAAGAGTGAAGGAATAGAGAGCAGTGAGGTAGGCTAGAGGCAAGGTTGGATTGGAGGGTCTGTTGTTAGCTATCTTTCTTACTGTGTAGTGTATTCACATGCAAACCTTCCCCATGAAGATTTTAACAACCAAAGACAAAAAAGGAGAAATGCAAATTTTGAGTGTGTCCTGGAGTCAGAAGGGATAGGAATGATGCTATTCAGTTGTGTTTGCTTTTCTTCCCAGAGTTTAAGTTGCCATAATGACATAGAATCTCAACATGTGTGCAATGAATAAATTTTTAAGGAATGAGGCTTTGCCTAGTCAAAAACCTGATTGTGTGTAACAACTGTTTGTACAGTGTAAATTCATGTACAGGTATATTTCTGCCTTGTATACTCGATCACTCTTAGTTTCTTTTTCTGTCTCACACACACACACACACACACACACATCAACTCACCAGCCTGCTGATCTAGCCACTAGCCCTGATGCCATGGCCCCATGTGAAGCTGAAGGGAAGATCCTCACCAGTGGCCACTTCCAAATGCCTTATGACATCGTCAGGGATGGTAGGTGCACACAATGAGATTAGAGAACACCAAAATACCACAACATGTACACATGACATTGTGCAACCTAGCTGGCCACCAAGCCTGCCCAATAGCAATGTGCACAACCTGCATAACAGCAGCAAATTGTTGACCCTTTTTTCAACCCCTTCCCCACCCCTCCCAAAAGGTCATATTGGTCATTTCTACCCATCAATGGTTGCCTGTGCAACTTTCCCTAAATCAACCAGAGTATGTACATTGTTTGGCTTTCATACTGTAATAGCACACGTGTGCTTAGTTTGCAGTAAAAGAGTTGTTTTTGTTGGCTTGATGTTGAAGTAGATGAGTTACATTGAAATCACTTGCGACAAACTCTGATATCAAAATTGATACACTAACACCTGAACAACTGCCTATTGCAACAACACTGCATGATAATTATGCACAATTCAACTTTGCATACATAATATAATTGATGTTTTTGTATTGTATCAACTTTCAATATGACTGCTGCATGATCCTGGCATCTCCTTTATACACCTGTCAATATCAAAGTATTGCATGCACCAACTTATCTCCTCTCTCTCTCTCTCTCTCTCTCTCTCTCTCTCTCTCTCTCTCTCTGTGCATGTGTGTGTGTGTGTCAGCAGGATGTTCACATGGATGATCATCACACACACACACAAAAACCAGAGGAGGTACGACACACGAGTGTCAATTCAATGCTTTTTGCTGACTCAGCATGGTAAGTGCACATGAACAAATCCAGTTATAAATTTGGTCACGTGATCAGAATGCACTAATTGACACTCGTGTGTCGTACCTCCTCTGCACACAAACTGACTATACAGTAATCTGCCCTGCACATAAGCAGTCACAGAGGTTTATCAGTTAGTAGTGCTTATTGTGTTTTGGTTCCCATTGCAATGCTATTGTACTGCCCAATCCACTAGGTATTGAGGAAAGCTTTAGAGACAAGTGTCGTAAGGTGAAGGAGCACATCGATGAGCTGAGGGAGAGGATAGAGAAACTGGAGAAGAACTCAGAGACATTGGAAGGTAAGGGACAGCTGCTAAGAACATTGTAATATACCTACATGTCCTGGTTATCTTTTCAAGCACAGAATGGTTTAATGTCTAGCTCTACTAAAGTGTCCCAAGGTTGAGCCACTCAGGTGCCTAGCCTTAAAAACTGGTGGTTGGTTGAAAAGCATGGCATTCTTCTTGTGTGTGCAAAAAAATATGCTTGTGTGGCTAGTGGCTATAGTTCCCATGCTTAAAGTCCATCTGGTTTGAGAATGCCGGTAGAAAAAATTGAATAACTTTCAACCAATTTCAAAATTTGAAGCACCATTGGAAAGCGCTTGTTCTCCCTGTTCTTTTGGTTGTTTTTCCAGCTTCCTACACCTTACCAGTCAAAAGTTAGCTATTTTGCCCCATACAAAAAGTATTGAATGAGTCTCAATATTTCACTTCTGGCGGCATTCTCAAACCAGACTTTAGTAGAGACGCTGGTAAAGATCATCAAGCTTAAAAGCAATCTGATGTGAAGCTACAAAATCACACACAATTTTGTGAAACTCTATGCATGGACTGTGGTTACAATGTAACCTGTACTCAATTCTATTCTTCTACACATGCATGCATGCACTATAGATGGTGATGAGGGTGTTGGTGTGGATCGTGACTCAGAGATTGAACAGCTGGAGAACAAGCTATCGGACTATCGTCAGATCATTGCCCAGCAGGAGGAACTGCTCACCAGTGTAAGATAAACAAAGGCTGTACATGTACGTTAACTGGATTCTGTTTAAAGAGCACCATGGTGTGTGTTGCTATAGAAAACCTCACAAGGAGAAGAGGAGGCTCACGATGTATTGGTGAGTAGATAATTGTAAAGGTGTGCATCACAAGTACTCACTTACTGTAGTACTGGAAAATAGTTTAGTACATTATTCTTATGTATAACGTCATAGTTACAGTATATGTACACCTGTAACTATACTACTGAAGCTATAATATTATTGTAGCTACATGATAATGCCACCACAAGTGAAATAATGAGAGCAGTACTTTTCTTATGGGACGAAATAGCTAACTTTTGACTGGTAAGGTGTAGGAAGCTGGAAAAGCAATCAAAAAAAACAAGAAAAAAACAGGGAAAACAAGCACTTTCCAATGGTGCTTGAAATCATAAAATCGGTGTGATATTTGGAAAGTGTTCAAAAAATTTTCTACGGGCATTCTCAAACCAGATGAACCTTACACTATGCACAACTATGGTTATGGAACGATATCTGACTTTACATACACATGCATGCAAATGTACATGTACTACTGCTGTACAATATGTTACAATCGTGTGTTGGTTCCACCCTCCTCAGAGTGAGAGTCATGTGTGGAGGGAGAGGGACAGGCTGGAGCTGGACAGACAGATGTTCCTAGAGCAGCAGAGGACCTTTGAAGAGGAGAGACTCAAATACATGGAGGCTGTTCGCAAGCTGGACAGAGAGGTACATGTACTGTATGTGTAGTTAGATGTGATGTACACTGTGTGAGCAGCCAAAAATGTAGAAAATGTTATGCAATATTTCATCAAAAGGTGTGGTGGCACATACCCATTGCAGCAACATGTATACAAGTTGTGTTATCAACCAACCTTTGTTGAGAAGTGTCTAGTTTACTTGAACGGTCACTGAAAGGTTTTTCTCTTTAGAAGTTTAAAGTAGATGATCTTTTTGGGGCTCCTTTAGGATCTGGGTGTCATTGCTAATGTGACAACAGATACATGTATAGGGTGTTTGGAGCGGAGGGTGTGAGATGCTATGAGCGTCTAGTGTCTGGATGGCCATCACTCTAAGTGCAGCTAGGATTCTGTCTACTCCAACTGCCATATTACTGTGATGAGGACAGCTGTATGCCTCACTCCTGCATGGCTACAGTACCTACCTACAAGTGGTGCTAAAAGCATGTGGGTAATGGATAGACGTGGTGTTTCAATTGCTTTGTTGTTGTATATGGTTTAGGTGTGTTTTTCAAGCTTGTTTTCTTCCTTTTGCTTTGACTTGAGACAAATTAACGTCTAAATAGGTTGAGCGGTTGTGTACTGTACTATGTATATATAGTGCTGTTGCTTTAGAGACCATTTTATACATTATGCTTTTACTTGTGACAAACTGTCATTTTTAGGTCTTACATATAACAGTTGTTTATATACTGTTATATACCTAGGAGATAGCAAAGTCTTACCAGAGTGGTGTACTATTCAAGTACTTATAAAAACAATTAGACAATGGGCTGATAGTATCCTGGAGTATACCAACCACCCTGGCTGGTATGACTGCAGGATGCTCCCATCATAGCATATCCTATTTGCTATTGCTGTTGCTCTTAGAGACCATATCCATGCATGTAATGATGCAGAGTGTGTAACCAGACACTGGACAAGGAAGCTGGCAACTGCAATAACTAATTCATTTATCGATTTGACTTTTAGTAGTGTACAATTTTATTTTTAGTGTCCAGCTTTTATTCTTCAAGCCAACAAGGAATGCTATTAATTGCAGTGTAATCATGTTCCCTATGACAGCTGTGAGGTGCTTTGGTCACAGGTGTTCACTCTTCACTTCTCGGTCTTGATTCTGGTACCTTAGGAAGCAAAAGGCATGGGTGTGCTCTGCCCCTCAGCCATGGACAGTGTTGATGTCCTTGAGTGCATGTGGTTTATCTTTTCTCTTTGATAGAAGATTTGTTTACGAGTAATTGTACCTCCAACCAGCTTAGTGGTTAAGACTTACAAGTACATTTTACTTCCTTAATTATGCATACACTTTTAGCGTCAGAGGTTTGAAGATGAGAAAGCAGCATTTCTACGAGAGCAATTCCTTGATTCTTCCATGCTGAACTCAACTAGAGAAAGTATGTTGACCCTCTTACAAAAAAGGGTACACAATTTATGGGGGGGGGGGATAGGAGCTTATTCTATAATATTATTGTGAATGGTACAAGATATTCTACTGCACTGTATTGCCTCGTTCCCTGGCAATGGTTGTATTGATTGAACATTCCTTTCTAAACATCGTTCACAGAGGGATTGGCCTGAGACTGAGGCTAGACATACGTACTATACCAAGTATATGTAGTAGTATCACTATTACTTTTGTGACTGTATAACGGGAAATTTTTCACAGGGTTCAAATTTTCGTGATTTTCCTAGTCATGATCTGATCAAGAAAAATAACATTGCAAAAATTTTTAAACACATGTGCTTGTAATAATGCTTGCTGTTTGTCACAATCAATGTTTCGTGAAATTTAAAAAGAATAAATTTGACTTCTTGTTGAAATGACCCTTTCTGTGAAAATTTGGACCAGTGAAAAATTCCCGTTTTACGGCACTCTTGACTATACCATGCTCCCAATACTGTACTTTGTTCCCCTGAAATAGTATTCTTACTCTTCTTCTATAGTGGAGTCTTTCTTTGGCAAGTTGAGCTCCACCCCACCTTCAACCCACCATCATGACCAGCATCAGAGAGAAGAAATGGTGGAGGAACTCAGCTCCATTGCTAAGACTGAGGCCAGCCAATCAGTGCTACAGGAGGTACGTATGGGAGCCACATATAATTATGGGGATTATAGGTGGGCCTATGTATGTGTGTTATTAAGTATCTAGTACCTCTACTGTCCATGCACATATGACTGTTGTCAAGTACCAAACTCAATCTGTAGGCTCATTCTCACTAATTTACAGCTTTAATATGGCGCATCATCTCATTGATCTATCTTCTCTCTCATGGTCTGGTGCAGGTTGACCTTAGACATGACCTTTCTCTCTGTTCTGATGATGGAATGGGAGTATTGAATGAAAGGTGAGACCTCTAACCACTAGTTGAACCATTTTTCTTCTGTGTCTGTAGCACTAGAAGAGAAATGACATCAGTATGTGTCATCGCCCCTGCTGACTTAGCACAGGGACTGTTGGGTGATCTCTCCTAGTTGAAATTCCTCCAATCTTACTCTTCCTGTTTTCAATGGTGAATGCTTCAAACTATTGGAGAGGGAGAGCCTGTACAAGTGCCTCACCACATGCCTTGTTAATTAGTTATGTGATGTCATCATCAGTAAAAATTTGATTGTGATAGTTTCCATGGTGATGGTATACATACTACACAACATGACATTGTGAAAGTGACTGCACATTGAGGGGTGCTGTTGATGGCAGTAGTTGGATAAGGTCTTTGGTTGTCCTGTTGAGGCCAGCTACCATCAATTTGATATCATTGATCAAGTTTCTTGTACAGTACATAGACTTCCCTTATTCGATAATAGCCCACTCAATGGACATAAGTTCTTAATATTTTCTGTTTCATCATGCACATGTTTACAAGTAAGCTCTGTGTGCTATAATTCTACGTTTTGCATTGCATTAGTGATTACACACACAATATAAAGTGCTAATAATTCTGTAATTTGTCATTTTGTGAACTAGACCTTCACACAAATTAAAAGCAGATTATACCCATGTAGGGTTCCTTCCCTTCTTTAAATTAATGTAATAATTTCATTTGGGCTGCAGTGCATGGGCTATAAGCTTATGTAATCATCACAATATCTTGTCTTCCAGGCCAGAGATCAAAGGTGGAAGTGATAAAGAGACGTAGGAACTCCCCACCCCTCTGCTGCTGATGTGTTTCCAAGCTCCGTATGTGTACATGTCACAACACTCACCCTGTGTAGAGCATAGGTGCTATAAATGAATTCAAAATCTCACTATATATATATTATATTGTTAATAGTTGTGTTATGTGTTTACAATCTCATAATGATTGTGCAAAATTATGGCCTCATCCACAGGTCCTTTGCGTGCTGCATACTGTTGCTTCATAATTGATTTATTATGTTAACAATCCTTACCAAACATATTTTGTTAGATCTCTCAAGCTGGTTATGTGTGTACATGTCCATGGTTGGCTAGCTGACCCCATTATAAAACAGCCTCAGCAGCCATGTGCCAGAGCACATGAACTCAGTTAGAGCAAGCTACCATGACGCTAGGTACATTTAGCTTATAGCTAAGCTTTTAGCCAGTGCCAGCTACTACAAAAAAAAAACCTTCAAACTCCACAAGAGACTCCAACCCCTGTTCAGATCTTGTGCATGTCGTATTGCTGACTAATCTGGCATAGTCCAGTCAAGAGTGCAAGTGCAAGATCGTTCTCAGAGATTGATTTAAGGCCTAATTCATGCTTATGAAGTCTTTGTGCCATCACTTCTATCTCAAGATCATAAGCTTTCCCTTTCTTGGAGAAAACGGTGATAATTAGCTAAAAACTAATCATAATAACTATTAATCATAAGCAAAAAAGTAATTAGAATAATTCTAACCCAAGATACAAACAGATTTGTGATGCCTGGTGCCTATTATGTTAATCTACATGTCCTGTGGACAAATTACTACTAACAGTAGTTGTGCCATGCATACTTTGAAGTGGTTCAATATCCTCAGTGTAAGTAAACCATGCAGGCCAATCAACCATTGTTGGTCAGACAGTTTGTATGCTGATTGTATAAAATACAACTGTTCTGTAGTGCCTTTGAAGTGTATGACCATGTCTGCTGTGTGTTGACCATTGAGGGAATTTTATATGTACATGTATGAAGTGACTTGGTTGAACTTTAACCACTTATGAAAGAAGAAACCACCATGTTAAGGAAGTTGGAGTAACCACTCTTATTGCAAGCCATGCAAGGCCTAACCACTGGCTATTAGGCTTGTAAGCTAGGGGACCATTACTAGATGTATCTCACATATTAGGTAAAATTTGTCACTGTTAATTGACGGAGATGAATTGTCTGCAACAAAGTTTAAAGTCTGTGTTCTTCTTTGTGTTCTTTGCTGGACTCTTTAATGACAGTAAGAATTATTGCATTCATGATGTTGTTTGGCCATGCGCTAACAGTTACTGTAATATCTACTCGTTGAATTTAGTTTCTCATCTCCTTAACCCTGCCCTCACATCAGATAATTTTGTCATTATGTTGATGTATGCATGACATAGTGTACGTGGATAGTATAGCTATTATTTCATATCACTATATTAGCGCTTCAATCTCAGACACCAATTGTCTTGAACTTTGCATACCGTTCCTGTAACTGCCTATAGATTATGCAAACTAGTTGTCTGAAAAAAATTTAAAAATTTTCCACTGTCATTTTACCCTGTTTACAAGACAGCCTGGTTTGGCACTTAGTCAGGAGCCTCCAGTGTCTTATTTTTGGAGCCAAAGATTGAAGTTTTTGCATTGCAAGTTTTGAGCCCTAAACTAAAGATATATTAACTGGCTGCTGTTCATCCAACGATTGTCCAATTGAGACATGTGCTTCTGTAAGCAATAGATGCCATATGAGTGAGTGGGTGGGGCTGCCATTTGGTGATCAAGGTCAACTTTAAGGTGCATGGGGTATTCAGTTATGCAACTTTGATTTGCAATCAAGAAAAAGCATGCATGAAGGCTCGTGCTTGAGTACGTGGATTTAGCTGAGCTTACTGCAGTTGCATGCCAGATAATGTCCTGAAGCAGATTTTTATTTAATCCCCAGCCTATATAGAGTAAGTTACCTATAATCGGTAAGCACCTAAATTCGGCGACGCTTTCAACGTTCTGTATGCACAGGCCTCAGCTCAGCACACACCTGACAGAAGGTCTATATTTGACTTATCTGTGCACCAAGTCTGATTCGCTCCTCGTCCTCTTCTCACAACGTTACGTGCACAAAAAGCGAATTTATCGAAATTACGGAAGATCGTCCAATATCATTGAATTTCGATCGATGGCGTTTAATCTGCTACAAGAGCTGCTGCGAGTCAGTTAGTTGTTGCTACATATAGGGTAGTCTGTCCACATTATCCACCAGAATTAGCAGTGCCAGAACTGTAGATCTTTGTACTGCAGCTACGAGTAAGTTGAGGTCACTCACGTGATCATTTTTCGTGGCACCGCCCATCAAATTATTACACGTACACAGTACAAACATGAACTCACATAGCCTCCACTATGTATATCTCTCATGCATATACACAATGTCAAGCTATTATTTAGACTACCATTATATTTTTCAATATTAAAGTTGACTACAAATCAAATATTGTAGCAACCACATTGTGTAGAGCTAGTCAAAACTCTAGGTAGGATGTACAGTGACATAATACACAGGTACAGATGGAACTAACAGCAGCAGACATATTATGTAATTATACAATACAAATTCTTAGGAAGGTACTACTATCAAAACAACAACTAGCTACAGTAACAAATGCTAGCTTGAATGGAAATCAAAGTGCATAAGGAATAAGGAAAAGACGGATGTTCTGTTTATTTAAACTGACAGCAATCACAAATGTAGTCCAGATCTGGGGCACACCTAGGAGACACAGTGACACATACACAGTGAAACCAATGAGAGCAGGTTTTACACTGAAGCCACTTAAATGCTCTGGGGTGGCAACACTGTCGAGATTCACATTCAGACAACTCTGTATCAATAAATAAACAGTTCACAATCACTGGACACCTATGCACACAGTATACACAATTCAATTTCTACTAACTGTGAGCTCCTATCTCTGTAATTGTTGCAGCTCTCCTTGATTCAGGGTCTACAACCTCTGAAGTTTTGGCAGTCTTTGCACCTCCAGTACCAGTACGAGTTGCTCTCTTCAATCTGGGGTCTACAACCTCTGAAGTTTCGGCAGTCTTTGTGCCTGCATAACCATTATACATGACCGTGTACACACATACACTAATTATAGCACACCACAGAAATGCAAGTAAACACTCACCTCCAGTCTTTGCACCTCCAGTACCAGTACGAGTTGCTCTCTTCGATCTGGGGTCTACAACCTCTGATTCAGAAGTATCGGTAGTCTTTGCACCTCCTGGCCCAGTACCAGTACGAGTTGCTCTCTTCGATCTGGGGTCTACAACCTCTGAAGTTTCAGCAGTCTTTGCACCTCCAGTACCAGTACGAGTTGCTCTCTTCAATCTGGAGTCTACAACCTCTGAAGTTTTGCCAGTCTTTGTACCTGCATAATAACCATTATACATGAACATGTACACACATACACTAATTATAGCACACCACAGAAATGCAAGTAAACACTCACCTCCAGTCTTTGCACCTCCAGTACCAGTACAAGTTGCTCTCTTCGATCTGGGGTCTACAACCTCCGATTCAGAAGTATCGGCAGTCTTTGCACCTCCTGGCCCAGTACCAGTACGAGTTGCTCTCTTCGATCTGG
>CAXIPT010000001.1:22138407-22159162 GCA_964030475.1 Tethya wilhelma
TGTGTGTGTGTGTGTGTGTGTGATTATGTTAATTTGTTCATCTTACTGCAGAGCAATATCCAGGATGTGAATCAATAATCCAGTCCTACCTTCGTTTGTTCGGTTAATAGGATAACAGCTGATCACGTCACACAAACAAGAATTTGTGAACAGAGAGTGTATACAGTACATGATTATAGTAAAAGTTTAACAATATTGTTGTGAATTATATATGGACAATATAATTGTGAGTCTAATTATTATGACACACATGGCTGGGGTACTCCAATTGTGCACTGATTTGCAGCATATACATGTACCGTATAGCGGGAAGTTTTCGTGCATGTCGGGGGGAAATTTTTGAGAATTTCGCTGTTTGGCAGCTTTCCACAAAAATTTTCCTCCACGAAATTTGTAAGATACGAGGTCATCACGTAATGTTGAGACGCAATCCACGAAAATTTTCCTCGTGAATTTCTATTCAAGACGAAATAAACATTTTCCCACATGAAAATTTCTTGCTTTTATGTGTGCCAAAAGATCAGCTCACTTGAATATGTAATTATGTACAAGGGAAAGAGTTGACCACCAACTTTTTCCCTCATGCATCCCTGGACCCTAAGTGCCTTTTTTAAACCTGTATGGTTATTCAGGTTGCTTACAAAATTATAGTTCTGTATTATGTGAATTTATCTAAAAAGGACAAAGACAAGCAAATCCAATAATGGCTGGCTTTACTCAAAATTAGTTATATTAGTATTATTTATCATGGCCATTTAGATGGTATGATCATTCCATGCATGGCCCTAAAGCTTTACCGGTATATAATGTAATCATTTGTTGGCTCTACTTTCACCCCAGAGTGAGAGTCATGAAATTATGTTGGAAGGGAAAGGGAAAGGGACAGACTGGAGCTGGCCATGACAGACAGATGTTTCTAGAGCAGCAGAGGACCTTTGAAGAGGAGAGACTCAAATAAGTGGAAGCTGTTTGCAAGCTAGACAAAAAGGTACTGTAATATGTGTAGTTACCATGGATTGCATATAGGGGGGGATGGGCCAGGCGGGGGTATTTGCCCCCTCTTGGGTTTAACACTTCCTTGAATACAATAAAGCATGTCTTGATGTGATTTAATCAACAAGAAACAACAACAAAATGAACTAAACAACTATCTGTCTATATTAACTAATAATTTAGCTAACATATCTTTTTCTAGGTGCTTCTATAACCAAATTTGACAAGCTTAGCTGCATGTTGCAACCTCTAATCTTGATCAACTTCATCCAAGAAATGGCCTTTTATAGCTACATGGTAAGCAAATAAAAAATACTTCTCAGAACGCAGCTAGGAAAATCAATCTCAGAATTCCCTGAATTCAGATTTTTCCTGGGGGGGCATGCCCCCATACCCCCTACAGGACTTAGTGCCACTCACATTGGAGCACACTACATGTGTTTTCATCTGCCCCCCTTTCCCATTTCTGTTTCCTTCATTTCGCCCCCCCTCACTCAATTTTCTACATGCAACCCTTGTTACGTGTGATGTACACTGTGCATGGGGTGTCCATGGGAACAGTCACACTGTTAGAAATGGGTGCATGGTATACTGGTTGTACCTTTACCACTTAGCCTTTACCGCCCCAAGGGGTGGAAACTATGGCAACCTTTGATCTTTCACACTTTTTACCACCCTACAGGGTGTAACCAGTACCACTACCACTTAGAATTTACATCTTATTTTTAACAGTGCATAAATGTAGAATTCATAATGTTATGCAATATTGCATCCAAAAAGTGTCGTGGAACGTACCCAATGCAATAACCTGTATACAAGTTGTGTATCAACCAGCCTTTGTCTATATGAGTTTACTTGAACGGTCACTGAAAGGGTTTTCTCTTTAGAAGTTTTAAAGTAGATGGTCTTTTTTGGGCTCCTTTAGGATCTGGGTGTCATTGCTAATGTGACAACAGATACATGTATGGAACATAGGGTGTTTGGAGCGGAGGGTGTGAGATGCTAAGAGTGTCTAATGTCTACATGCATGGCCATCTCTCTAAGTGCAGCTAGGATTCTGTCTACTCCAACTGCCATATTGTGATAAGGACAGCTGTATGTCTCATTCCTGCATGGCTACAGTACCTACCTACAAGTGGTGCTAAAAGCACGTGGGTAATGGATAGACGTGGTGTTTTAATTGCTTTGTTGGTGTATATGGTTTAGGTGTGTTTTTCAAGCTTGTTTTCTTCCTTTTGCCTTTTAACTTGTGACAAATTAACTCATTTTAGGTCTAAATAGGTTGAGCGGTTGTGTACTGTACTATGTATATTAGTACTGTTGCTTTGGAGACCATTTTATACATATGCTTTTACTTGTGGCAAACTGTCATTTTAGGTCTTACATATAACATTTATTTATATATATATAAAGATAGCAAAGTCTTACCCGAGTGGTGTACTATTCTAGTACTTATAAAACAATTAGACAATGGGCTGATAGCATCCTGCAGTTATACCAACCACCCTGGCTGATACTACATATCAGCCTAATTATAGCTATATTCTATTTGCTATTATACTGTTGCTCTTAGAGACCATATCCATGCATGCAGTAATGATGTAGAGTGTGTAACCAGACACTGGACAAGGAAGCGTGGCAACTGCAATAACTAATTCATTATCATTTGTCTTTTAGTAGTGTGCAATTTTATTTTTAGTGTCTGACTTTTATTCTTCAAGCTGGCTAGGAATGCTATTAATTGCAGTGTAATCATGTTCCCTATGACAGCTGTGAGGTCCTTTGGTCACAGGTGTTCACTCCTCACTTATCGGTCTTGATTCTGCAGGCCTGGGGGAAGTGCATAGGCCAGTCAGGCCATGCATGGCCTGACCAATAATTGGAGCTTTGTAATCTTTTGATTTATCAAGGATGCAGCTTTCAAGAAAAGCCAGTCTCACAACTGTGAAAAGCAGTCTTTGTGATAATGATAACTGATCACAATGCACCAGATTTTCACCTTAAGGCAACCAAATTTCCAAATTTTTCTGGGGGGCATACCACCCAGACCCCCCTAGCTGAGTCACTTGGCAGCTCTGGCCTTACCAATATTATCTGCCTTCCCCCGGCCCTGTTCTGGTACCTTAGGAAGCAAAAGGCATGGGTGTGCTCTGCTCCTCAGCCATGGATAGCATGGCCCTGTACTGTAGTTAAAATATCTCTGAGTGCTTGTGGTTTACTTCTGTCTTTGATCGAAGATTTGTTTACGAGTAATTAACTTCCAACCAGCTTAGTGGTTAAGACTTACAAGTAGTTTACTTCCTAATTGTATGCACACATATGCATACACTTTTAGCGTCAGAGGTTTGAAGATGAGAAAGCAGCATTTCTACGAGAGCAATTCCTTGATTCTTCCATGCTGAACTCAACTAGAGAAAGTATGTTGACCCTCTTATATACGAAGTCAACAAGGGTACATTTATGGTGATAGGAGCTTATTCTTATGGTACAAGATCGTACTGCACTGTATCGCCTTGTTCCCTATATATAGTTATATTCAAATTTGATTGAGCATTCCTTTCTGAACATCGTTCATTAATTGCTAGAGGGATTGTCCTGGGACTGAGGCTAGACATACATGCGATACCAATACTATACTTTGTTCCCCTGAGATATCATGGTCTGGTGCAGGTTGACCTTAGACATGACCTTTCTCTCTGTTCTGATGATGGAATGGGAGTATTGAATGAAAGTTGAGACCTCTAACCACTAAAGTCCATCTGGTTTGAGCATGCCGCCGTAAGTGAAATAATGAGATTCTTACAATACTTTTTATATCGGGCAAAATAGCTAACTTTTGACTAGTAAGGCGTAGGAAGCTGGAAAAGCAACCAAAAGAACGGGGAGAACGAGCGCTTTCCAAAAGTGCTTGAAATTTTGAAATCAGTTGGATATTTCGAAAATTATTCAATTTTTTCTACTGGCATTCTCAAACCAGAAATTTAATTAAACCATTCTTCTTCTCTCTCCTAGCCTGTCTCTGTAACACTAGTCTAAGACGAGTAATGACATTACTATGTTATCATCATCCTTGGTAACTTGCACAGGGACTGTTGGGTGATATATATCTCCTAGCTGAAATTCCTCCAACCATACTCTTCCTGTTTTCAATGGTGAATGCTTCAAAATATTGGAGAGAGAGAGCCTGTACAAGTGCTTCACCACATGCCTTATTGATTAACTATGTGATGTCATCATTAGTAAAAATTTGATTGTGATAGTTTCCATGGTAACGGCATTCAATGTACACAACATGTGAAAGTGACTGCACATTGAGGGATGCTGTTGATGGCAGTAGCTGGATGAGGCCTTTGGTTGCTCTCTTGAGGCCAGCTACCATCAACTTGATATCATTAGACTCACTGATCAAGTTTCTTGTACAGTACAGTACATAGACTTCCCACATCCAATAATTATCCACTCTTGTATGTACACTAGTCAGGTTCACAATTTTTCTGTGGCATCATGTAGATTTCTAATACTTAGAAAAATTTTTCCAGTTTTATGCCAGCATTGTGCAACGCAATGTGTCAGTTAGGTGCACTTTGATAGCAGATTGTACTCATCTACTTTTGTTCTTGTAATAATTTCACTTGGGCTGGGAGGTGGCATGGGCTATAAGGTTATGGAATCATCAAAATATCTGTTGAAATTCATCTTCTTTGTCCTCCAGGCCAGAGTTCAAAGGTGGAAGTGATGAAGAGACGTAGGAACTCTCCGCCCCTCTGCTGCTGATGTGTTTCCAAAGCTCCGTATGTGTACATGTCATAACACTCGCCCTGTGTAGAACACAGCCGCTATGTGCAAAATTTAATAGAAATTCAGAATCTCAGTATAATATTGACTCAATCATGCATTATATTGCCATGTGGTATATGTATAGGTTTGCTTCATCAATAGCTTTATTTCAATGATGAGAGGTTATCATTGCTTGCCTGGGGTGTGTACAAGCTAGGTGTCCGATAGCTGTAGTGAAGTGAGTCTTAGCAACTGAAGTATTTTGAAGGCAGAAAAGTGTTACCAGCATTAATTTTTACTCTGGACTAAATGTAATGTTGTAGGTGGTGCTTAGATTATGTGTCAGCTAGAAGCTGATAAAACAAGTTTGAAACAATAACATCTATCTTATGCTCTTGCACATACCCATTTTCTTTCATGTGCATACTTCAAATGTGTCTGTTTCTGATTCTCAGTCACTCTCAGGTTGTAACTAGAAAACTTTGCCTCTGAATTGGGACCAGACTGTGTACCTTACAATGTGCATGTGTGTCTTTAGAATCCCCCTCTTACTTTCTTTTCGGTGTTATTTCACAAAAATTGAAATTAATAGAGCCAAGAGGCAGTGATTTTTTTTAAAAATATTGTCCAGAAAAATCAGCCTGATTCAAGGCAAAGATTTACAAGTCTTTATTTTTATTGTGAGAGTGAAAAGAGGTAGTCCAGGTGTGTATGTTTTGTATGGTGATTATTCTGTGGAGTATAATTTTCTCAGTAGATTCTAGTCTTGGTATGAGGCTAAGTCATGCACTGCTGTTCAAAATCATTTTCTCAAGGGCATTATTGGCTATAAAGAAAACAACAAAATAACAAGACTCTATTTAATGTGCTTGTGTGTCAAAGCCTACCATAGCTTAATGGTCTCCCCTTATCAGTCATTGTGGGTGACTAACCAGCCCTCTGTATGGTAGGTGTTACTATCAGCCTTCTCTTCAGTGGTCAATTAGCTCAGCCATTCTGCTACCAAAGGCATGTGTACACATTCATGTGTTTACCAGTAGAAAGCCACACACAATACATGCTGTTAGTGTAGCTTACACTATGACCACAAGATGTTTTGTGATAGTAACATAATATTGGGCAGTACTTAGTGTTTGTGGCTTCAGCATCCTTGTCAGTGTGACTGAGAGACAATTAAAGGTTAGGTTCATGCTAATAACTCCAAAAGCCCTAATATTGTATGCTTGTATAAATTTATATGTCGATAAATTATATGTGTAGTATTGTAACCATACAAGACTTTGCTTTTCATTAAAGTCCATCTGGTTTGAAAATGCTGCCAGAATTGAAACAATGAGGTTCGTGCAATACTTTTCCTAAGGGAGAAAATAGCTAACTTTGATTGGTAAGTCGTAGGAAGCTGGAAAAGCAACTAAAACAGTAGGGAGAATGAGGGCTTTCTAATGGTGCTTGAAATTTTGAAATTGGTTGGATAATAAGAAAATTATTTTATTTTTTCTACCGGCATTCTCACTAGGATGACTTGGTTGTGAGGATAACATGATAAACAGCAATAATGTTGGTGCTCCTGGTAAGGACCTAGCATGCTGGGTAGCTCTTGGAACTGACCACTTCAGACAGAGGAAGCCCTACAAGGTCCACTGATATCACAAAAGTCTGAGAAACCATGGTGTTCTAATTACTAACCATACAAGGTCTGACAAACATACTAGGATTGCCCTAAGGTCAGGAGGAGTATCCTTCAAATACTGTCCTGCACAGGTAATAGTCCTCAGTTGCTAGGTGTTTGTGACTTTTGTTGAGATGAATTGTCTGAGAGAGGTTTTGAAGACTGTGTTCATCTTTGTGGCCCTTGCTGCACTCTGTGATGACAGTGAGTATATTAAAGACTTACATTAGTTACATATCGATCTAGCTCAGCCTGACTATGGATTTCATGATAAAATGAGTAACTATAGCAAATTTATTGGTATATGCATGCATTTCTTTTTTATTAAAAGTCACTAGCTGTTAATTATTTACATTTGCACAAAACACTGCTGTTACTATACCTCCATGTGCTTCATATGTATATAATTTGGGTTGTTTGTCATTCCTACGTACCATTCATGCATCTACTAGGTGAGGCTGTTCTCTGTTTCAGAGATGACCAGTGTGATGATCGTATCTTAGGTAGTGATGAGACTGTTGCCGACTGCTGCAGCACCTCACCATTAGGCAGGGAGGGAGGAGGCTTCACCCTGGTCTCCATGGCAATGTGCAGCAGCTGCTTTGACTATAGAAGTAAGCCAGCAGTAGTAAAGTTTGTTATTTTCTTACCTGCCTGTAAAGTTTTAAGTCTAGCCAATTTCAAAAGTACTAAGTAATGTAGTATAAGTTAATTTGTGTATGTGCTTATGTAAAAAGAAAAGAAGAAATTTAGTGATTATGTGTTTGTAAGGAGAATGTTTACCATGGAGGGGAAAAAAATAGGAGAAAAAATAACTTCAGCTACGCACCTGGCTGGGCTCGAACCAGCAACCTTTCGGTTAACAGATCTATGACCACAAGATGTTTTGTGATAGTAACATAATATTGGGCAGTACTTAGTGTTTGTGGCTTCAGCATCCTTGTCAGTGTGACTGAGAGACAATTAAAGGTTAGGTTCATGCTAATAACTCCAAAAGCCCTAATATTGTATGCTTGTATAAATTTATATGTCGATAAATTATATGTGTAGTATTGTAACCATACAAGACTTTGCTTTTCATTAAAGTCCATCTGGTTTGAAAATGCTGCCAGAATTGAAACAATGAGGTTCGTGCAATACTTTTCCTAAGGGAGAAAATAGCTAACTTTGATTGGTAAGTCGTAGGAAGCTGGAAAAGCAACTAAAACAGTAGGGAGAATGAGGGCTTTCTAATGGTGCTTGAAATTTTGAAATTGGTTGGATAATAAGAAAATTATTTTATTTTTTCTACCGGCATTCTCACTAGGATGACTTGGTTGTGAGGATAACATGATAAACAGCAATAATGTTGGTGCTCCTGGTAAGGACCTAGCATGCTGGGTAGCTCTTGGAACTGACCACTTCAGACAGAGGAAGCCCTACAAGGTCCACTGATATCACAAAAGTCTGAGAAACCATGGTGTTCTAATTACTAACCATACAAGGTCTGACAAACATACTAGGATTGCCCTAAGGTCAGGAGGAGTATCCTTCAAATACTGTCCTGCACAGGTAATAGTCCTCAGTTGCTAGGTGTTTGTGACTTTTGTTGAGATGAATTGTCTGAGAGAGGTTTTGAAGACTGTGTTCATCTTTGTGGCCCTTGCTGCACTCTGTGATGACAGTGAGTATATTAAAGACTTACATTAGTTACATATCGATCTAGCTCAGCCTGACTATGGATTTCATGATAAAATGAGTAACTATAGCAAATTTATTGGTATATGCATGCATTTCTTTTTTATTAAAAGTCACTAGCTGTTAATTATTTACATTTGCACAAAACACTGCTGTTACTATACCTCCATGTGCTTCATATGTATATAATTTGGGTTGTTTGTCATTCCTACGTACCATTCATGCATCTACTAGGTGAGGCTGTTCTCTGTTTCAGAGATGACCAGTGTGATGATCGTATCTTAGGTAGTGATGAGACTGTTGCCGACTGCTGCAGCACCTCACCATTAGGCAGGGAGGGAGGAGGCTTCACCCTGGTCTCCATGGCAATGTGCAGCAGCTGCTTTGACTATAGAAGTAAGCCAGCAGTAGTAAAGTTTGTTATTTTCTTACCTGCCTGTAAAGTTTTAAGTCTAGCCAATTTCAAAAGTACTAAGTAATGTAGTATAAGTTAATTTGTGTATGTGCTTATGTAAAAAGAAAAGAAGAAATTTAGTGATTATGTGTTTGTAAGGAGAATGTTTACCATGGAGGGGAAAAAAATAGGAGAAAAAATAACTTCAGCTACGCACCTGGCTGGGCTCGAACCAGCAACCTTTCGGTTAACAGCCGAACGCGCTAACCGATTGCGCCACAAGTGCTTGCCTGTAACCAACTTTTCGGAAAACAAACTACGTCTTTGAGAAAATAATCTTTACCCAGTTTGCCATGATTTCTTTTCATCAGTGCTTACATTCTCCTAACAATCCCTTTAATAAGGTGAAAAATGCCCTTTTAGTTTGTCCTCAGTCCCCCCTCTTCTTCACTGAATAATGCTTACAGCTGTGTTGAATCAGTTGATAACTATTCAGTAAAATAATATAAATTTCTATCATTTAATTTGTTACAATTATGCAGCTATCCCTACCAGTATCGTCATTGAAAGCAGCCCGGCTGAGCCACAATTGGGTCAAAACCTCTCCCTCAGCTGCTCCGTCAAAACTGATGAAGACATCGAAGTTGATGCAGAGATCACCTGGTTTCTTCCCAACGGCAATGCCAACTCCATATCCACCATCTCTGGCGCTCCAACCCCCATAGTGATCCCACTAGATTTGTTTCCGCTGGAAGTGGAGGACTTTGGAACGTACGTGTGCTTGGCACGAATCAGAAGTGATAGGTACCCAGGAGTCAATGTATTCCTTGAGGAGACCTTTACCTATACCGGTATAGTATGTCTGTCTGAAGCATCATTTCTGATATCTAAAGTGTTGAGCATTATGTTATGATTGGGGCGAGCCTGAGCGAGCCCCACATACATGTAGTCATTGCAAATGGTAAAATTTCTGTTTGTTGGTTTGTTGGTTTGTTGGTTTGTTGGTTTGTACACCGTGGATACTTTCCATATATTCAAATTATTCGAACGGTAATATGCAGTCCAGATTACGTCACAAAAATATTGAAATTTGGAATTGCGCAATATATACACGTCCGGCAGAGACTTGACTGTAGCTTGCCATAGATCTATGAGAAAGCGAAAGAGAAAGGAGACTCGACGCAGAGACAACGCTGCGCAGACCACTCATGAGGAGCCGGACTGTCAGAGCTCAAATTGAAACCAACTTCATAGACCACTCCTGAGGCTGAGACGGCCTCGTCTAGAGCTGAAGCATCTGAGCAGACACTGCCATGGGGACACTACTCCTGAGAGATACCATCTCTTGAAGCAGACCTAGAGAGACTACACCTCATGCAGGAGCAAATTTAATATTGAGCAACTATGACACCATGCTAGTCTAGCAACGCCAAGCCTCTCACACTTGCTCCACCCATAGTGATGGCCAAATTGCTCTTCAACACTGAGAAAACTTCCTAGCTAATCAGCTAATTGACAATTTCACAGTGACACTGACATTCTGACACAGATATCGTCTTCTTCTCAATCAAGAAATACTGCCTCATGAGCTCTTCAAGGTGTAGTACAGCAGCAACGGAGGGAAGCTACTCAACACAAATATGCAATGGAGAGTGCTTCATATCTACAACTGCCAGCACATGCACCCTGGAGATGCCTATATACAGTGTACTTGACAGTTGACGACCTAGCAACTGGTTGGTCAAGAGTGAGAAGAGTTTGCAAGCCGTGAAAGTCCCCTATACAGCAAGTGTACGAGGTACCATGGAGTACTGGTTTAGTTGTCTCATTGCCACCATTGGAGTAACTGCTCTTGCTTGTTCTTCAACAGCACGTGTTTCCTAGACATTTTGTGCATGCGCATCAATATACAGCGCGTTCTCTTCCCACAAATAACGCGCTCAGGCTCGCCCCCTCGATGTACTACATCATGCTAGTTTTAGTACAAACAGTAGTAATCATGCTTGAATGTGAAGGGTGTATTGAATATGTGGGGGGTCTGTGGGTGCAAGGAGTTCACTATGTCCACCTATCTCTATCCACTGATTTCCGCACCAGAAGCAAATTTCACGTGGATTCTTTTGTGACAAGCCACCCTTTACCAGTAAATAGTCATTCTGTCCAAGTATTGGAAGCACAAGTACTTCTGAGGCTCTTGTGAGCACGAATAAACCTCCTTGTTTGCCTAGCTAGATACTCTGACAGGGCTTCATTTAGATTTAGTAGATATTCTTTCAATTTTGTGTTAACCACAACACACCCACATACACACTGCCCCCAGGAGCCCCTACAACTCCCATCAGCATCACTACAGATGACATTCCACCAACCCTCGGCAGTGCCTATGGTCTAACGTGCACTGCTAATGTGTCCAGCACTAATGTGCAGAGCATTGAGTGGTTGAATCCTGATCGGACCCCTGTGGCCAGTCAGGATGTGTCTGAAAGCATGGATACTATAGCTAGAGAGCTTGTGTTTGATCCTCTTGCATTCTCCGATAGTGAGAGATACTTTTGCAGAGTGAACGGTACCACTTTAATCCCCGTCCTGCTCACAGTTGAAGGTAAATCACTGTGTATTATGTTGTATGAATGCAGTGGAACCTCACTATTCACTATTCCAAGCCTCTGATATGCTGCCACCTTACTAAAGCAGCCAATAGTGTTAGAAGAGGTTAATACGCACTGTATACATGGCTATAATAGAGAGAGGCTTCACTGAAATCAAGCCACCTCAATAATACAGTCACTTTCTCGGGTCTTAAGCCTGGCTGGAATAGCAGGGTTCCACTTTACTTTGTGCGCATGACTGTATGAGATGACTGTCTAGTAGTATGTTATTGCATCAAGTGTGTTTGTTATAGCCTCATTCCCACCCTTGCCTCATTCGCACTTGTTATCTGTAATGGATCGGTAAAGGTCATCAAAATAAAAGGATAATGTGTAGGTAGCAACAAAACCATGAGTCGAGTGAGCTTTGCCATTCTTACTGAGGCATTTTGTGGTTGTACTCTATTTGTTGTTGTTGTTGTTGTTGTTATTGTTGTTTTCACTCTCACCATCTTCTTTGTTTCAGCTCCTGAAGTCTTTCCCAGTGTGTCTGGTGATGGTCCTGTTCCATTTCCAGTGGTGGATGACATATACTCCATCCAGTGCAACGTCTCTGTACCACCTCTGCCCGACAGTGAGATCACTGTTGCTCTGATCAGTCCAGGTGGGGACGTGCTCATTGAAAGGATGTTTGAAGACAGCTCAGAGGCTTCTGTCACTGTGGACTTTGATTCACTCCCTTCCCAAGCTGCTGGTGAAGACTACATTTGTGAGGTCTTCCTATCGACTCCTCTCTCCATGCAGGAGTTCTTCTACTCCACTGTGTTGATGGTCAGCCCCGGTAGGTACACTAGTAGGCTATAGACCTCATTCCCAGACTCCCTCTCTGTGAGTTTACCACCACCAGAAATATGTTTGTGTATACAAGGGGGAAAAAGTGAAGAAGAACCTTGTATCCTTTCATTTCCCTCTCTCTTCCTTTCTCTTCTAGAGGGAGCCTAGGAATGAGCTCAGGAAGTATGATGTTGTGTGTTTACAAGTAATTGTTTTATCCTCAAGCGTATGGATAGAGACAATTTCAATAGTAACATTGTGCAAGGTCCACCAAGTGTGGTTCCTTTGATCATTCGATTGTTGTCATTAACTTTGCCATGGGTGAATGTATTGTGTTGTACAGAGGTTGACCGCTGTAGAGGAGAATGTGATGTGAATGCCATGTGTCTTGAGAGTGGTATGTGTATGTGTAATGAAGGATTCACTGGAAGTGGAAGTGTCTGTACAGAGATCGTGACAACTGCACCACCCCCAGCAGAAACTACACCAACATCACCACCGAGTAAAACCTTAGACTAGTGGATTGTATATCTGTATGCATGAATGTACCATCCCCTTCTTCCACACACACACACACACACACACACACTCGCACACATACACACACACAAACTCATACTTTGACAGCTTTATTTTTCTGTGTTTTTCTTTCTTTTTCCTTTTCTGTGTGTCCCTCTTCACTGTAGCCCCTCAGTGCTCAGTGGATGGTGACTGTGATCCCAATGCCTCTTGTGTTGATGGTATGTGTGTTTGCAACAATGGATTCACAGGAAATGGAACTACCTGTTTTCGTAAGTTGGCTATGTCGTACAGTTCCACATTAAAAAACTTTAGGAACTGTCAACCTTTACCTACTTTGGCCATGATTACTTCACAAAAATTAAATTAGTTCTAAACAGCAAAGATGGGCTATATAGCTTTTTACAAAATATACTCCAAAATTAGCTAAGCATGTGTGAGTCCTACTATTGATTTTTGCCTTTTCATTTGCCTGCTATAATATTTCCAGAGTGCCTTGAAAACTCAGACTGTGATATAAACGCTGCATGTTTGCTTGGCTTCTGTGTGTGTGCTCCTGGATTTACTGGCAACGGAAGTAGCTGCACAGAGATCATGACCACTCCACCTCCAACAACAATGTCTACCTCACCACCAGCAACCACAGCATCTACTGCACCACCACCACCAGCTACGACAGCATCTACTTCCCTTCCATCCACCACAATGTCCCCAGCAGTAACTGCACCAACATCTTCACCAAGTAAATACACTGACTCATGAAAATCTAACTCGTATATAGCTGATATACCATAGACAAGGATATTTTTGTCAGCTTCTTGAGTAGTTTCCTCTCACTTTTTTTTTGTTTTTTCAGCCAATTCTTAGACACATGTAGGCATCTGAAGCTGATAAAATAGCTCCCAATTTTTCATGGCACAAAAGTCTGTGAAAAGCCTGTCTTTGTTGTGATTTTTATCGTAAAAATCATGATCTTTTAACGCTTATACCATATAGCCAGAAATATTGACGGTAAAAAATTTGACGGTTTGCTCCACAAAACGTAAAGTACTGTAGACAGTTTGTATGTACACATAGTATGTGCATATAATTATGGTGTCCAAAACATTGGCAGACTTAAATTTGAACATTTGGACTTTGCATGACTGTCAAACTGTCAAATAAAATCTCCGTCAATATTTTATTGGGTAAAGCTTTCTTTAGCAATCACAAAACCTGCGGTATTATGGTCTTTTTTTAGCTTGCATGATTGAATGCAATTATGTCACATGTACACACACACACACACACACACACACACACGCACACACATATACACACCAACTCCTATAGGTGGATGTAGAAGTAATGCTGATTGTGATTCGAATGCAGTCTGTCAAACTAATGGCGTCTGCAGGTGTAATGGAGGCTTTGAAGGAAGTGGAACAGAATGTCAAGGTACATGTGACTTCTTAGCAATCAATATGCATCCATAACATGAGCTGTAGGTCAAGTCTAAGCCTTAAAGATGTCACAAATCATAGTAAATCCAGGGTTCTCCTTATATTTAAAGCTTTTCAGAGCAGTGCCACACCTCTGGTCATGATAAATGTGGCTAAAGATGCATAAAAACCTCAAGAAGAAACTAGAACTAATTCCAGCATTCTCCCCAGGATGACTTGACAAGACAGGTGTCAGAGAAAACGTCAAAGCATTCTTGACAATATTCAATAAATTCTACTGTTTCTCTCACACATAAGCTCACATTTTATTTTCCACCTTCAGATATCGATGAATGTGATAGAGGTACAGACAACTGTGCCAGGATCTATTTAGGCCGCCATTTAGGCCACCTTCCTTTACGACTTGCCACATGTACCAACACTGAGGGAGGCTTCCAGTGCCAGTGTTTTGAGGGCCTTGAAGGAGATGGACTCACTTGTACAGGTGAGATATAGGTAACATAATACACAGGTATGTTTAAAAGCTAGCACTATAACTATGATGTCATGTTCTCTTTACCAGGAAATGGTTTGTTCTCGTGTGTGTGTGTGTGTGTGTGTGTGTGTGCGTGTGTGTGTGTGTGTGTGTGTGATTGTTTTATGGTTTTTTTTTACAAGTTTCAGTTCACCTATATACAATTTTTGGCTCAACACTACTTTTGTTTGCTGCTTTTTATTCACTCTTTAATTCTGGCTTTCACCCATTTTATGTTTGATGACCCTGTACCAATTAACCTTACACAAAATCAATGTCCTTCCTGACTTTACTTAAATAGCCATAGATGATAATAATATTATAGTGTATCCTTTAGTTTCATTTATCATGTTCCAAATGTATGATTGAATAAATGGTGCCATCCCATACATGATTTACCGTGTCCATTCTGTTGCCATGTAGACATCAATGAGTGTGCTTCTAACCCTTGTCCCCGTGACGCTGAGTGTGAGAACAAACTACCACCTCTGAAGTTCAAGTGTAGGTGTAGAGATGATGATGCCCTTCCGCTAAATCCCTTCCAATGTTGCATAACTCGAAAGATTTTAGAAGACATTGCTGATCAGGAGAGAGCTGGGAGACGAAAACGTAATGGTGTGGTTTGTGTATGCATGGTGTATGGGTTTAGAGCCCAGGTTGTTGTTGTTTTAAAAGCTGAATTGCTCGTAATATATAAATACCTAAACTTCCTGCTTCTAAGTATTGATTTAACTTTGCTAAACAATAATGGCATGATCCAATTATGATACACAGAGTGTACCCATAGTAACAAGTTTGCAACGCTTTTCAAAAAGAATAGTTTTGCGCGTCCTTGATTGACATAACCTTAGATATATTGTACGTACGTTGTAGCATAAGATCTATATAATTATGATAGATGTATTTATATAGTTGATTCCATGTAATTCTTGTAGGACGCTCAAATGAAGATGATGAAACTGATGACACTGGTGACACTGATGACACTGATGACACTGGTGACACTGATGACACTGATGACACTGATGACACTGGTGATGAAACTACTAATAGTCAGAGTGACAGCAAATCAATGAAACGTAGAGGTAATGAAGCTAGAGTCTATCATGAAATTATTCGCTGTACACAGTCATAGCACCGGTACACCACAACTACAAACAGCCCTTAAAATTGCCATTTCTTGCTCTCGTCTTCGCTCAGGCTATGACTGTGAGTGTCAGAAAAATATGGCACACCTTTGTTTATTTAAGAGCCACAAATGCATGGGCAGCATCCGTGCGCCAGCGCTTTGTGTCAAAATGCGGGAAATACTATTTCTTACTTCCCTAGCCCAAAAATGTAAATGTGCCTCCTAAGGGTCATAATTATTTTTTCAGTGATTCTTCAATAGAAGTCTATATGGTAGTCGTAAAAATTATTTAAAATTTGGTGCATTGGATTCATTGATTCTTTCAGGATCTGGTGGGGATGATAGTGGTAGTGGCATGGAGAGTAGCAGAACACCAAAGTCCAAATCAAAGTCAAAGAGTAAAGATGAAGATGATGATAAGAGTGATATGAAAGGTACTTGTGTATAGCCATGTAGATTTGTACAATATTACATTATAAATTATAGCTGTTAAACATCCCTGAACATTAAATTTTTTACAGTTTCGGTTATAGAATGATCAATAAATCTAGCATACTGATTATGTAAACAGTATCATTCTTTTGCCAGTGGTACACATAGCTATAGCAATGTTTTCCCCAGGACAAAAGTAAAGAAGAGGGAGGGGGTGAGAGGGGAGTTGCTTAAAATTCCCTGAAAATTAGTAGCTTTGTATGCCCCAATTTAATAAGTAAGTGGTACTTTAAGCTTAATACTTGAAGCCATCTTTTTCTCTCAAACTGAGGAAGAAATCTATAACTTGATGTATTTGTATGGGGAGAAAGGAGGGGGGAGCACCCCCTGCCCCTCTCTGGGGGAAACGCTACTATAGTCAAAGAATGATAGAATCCAGCATATTATTCACATGCTGTGTGCATGGGTATGTCTGTGTGTATATAGGACCTGGTGTGGCCATGGATGATGGCAGTGGAGAGGAGACACTGTCACCAAGGAAGACCAAGAAAGGAAGAGGTGATGATAGTACTCATGTGCTCTAGTACTGCATGTATTTACCGTTTAGCACAAAATATTGGCGGATTGTCAAAAATTTCATGATTGGCGGATTTTATTTTGGCAGTAACACATGCAGCAATACATGTATTCCGTATGCGCTAGATGCAAAAATGACTGTTTGGCAGATTTAATATTGGCAATCCTTACCAAAACCGCCAATCTGCCAGAATTAAAATCCACCAAATTTTTGTGCTACCGTACTGGCGCGTTGTTAAGCGCATCTCGCGTATAGGCGCTTATTCGTTGATAAGCGCTCATGCAACTGTAAGTCTACTGGCTCGTTATTAAGCGCACCGTCGACTTTTGATACCTTATAGGCATAATATACTCTTATTACACTCCTGATCTGCAGCAGCACGTCTTCTTGGTACATTTTGAGCTGATTGTTTGTAGTTTTCTGCAGCACAGTGGACGCGACGATACTTCGCCACTCAGATGTGTACTTTGAACTCTAATGATACTTCTAATTGAAGCCCATTTATGACTCGTTTATAGGCGCTTACTCGCATATAAGCGCATACTTTCTTCCTGTGGAAATAATGGCGCATGCGCTTAACAACGTGCCAGTACAGTATGGATACAGTTTGACAAAAGTTATCCGATACCATAAATTTTAGCATACTGTTCCCATGCTGCCACTTGACCATACATCATAGCAGATGGAAAATGTTTTTAATCATTCTACAGGACGAGATGATGATGATGAAACTGGTGGTAGTGGTGATGATGATACTACCAAGTCTAAGTCAGGCCGCCAAGGCAAGAAAATGAAAGGAAGAGGTATTAATTTTAATTATGACTTTCTATTTTAAAGACTGCATGCCCATAATTCTTACAGAATCTGTTAAAGAAGATGACGGCAGTGCTAATAGAATGGAGAGTAGCAAAACTGGTACTAAATCAAAGTCAAAGAAGGGAACAAAACAAAGAGGTGTGTACTATACAAAGTTATATGTACTCTACTACACAAAACTCATGATCGTACTTGTAGGAGGTGGTAAGGCTAGGGATGAAGATGATGACGATGGTGAGATGGAAGGTACTTGTGTGTGTTGTACTATCAGTAGGTGACATTCATTGTACTAAGTTTTGGCTGTTTTTCACTAGATGGTAATGGTGGAAAGTCTAAAAGCACAAAACGTCAAAGAAGAGGTACTTAAGCTATTAGTAGGCTCTGCAGCTGCTATATAGTGCACACTATCGTCTAAAGTCTATTCATGTTCACTTGAGCCCAGGAAGTAATGTGGTTTTGCTCAAGTACTTTTTTACTGCATTTGTGGTTAATGGAATGTCTGTACTTTATGTATAGGGCATATGCGTAACTTTTGAATGGTAAGGGGTAGCACTTTTAAAAAGCACCAAACAAATCTACGTGAAATTTGCAATCGAATATACGGCCAAGTTATGAAGAAATTTTGAAGGCTCAAGTGAGCGCGAATAGACTTTAGTAGGCTCTGCTTGTTTATATACAACTGGTTTAAAGTAGTTCTCCTAAACTATATCCAGAACCATTGACTTGCATATAATACTGCCATGTGTCTTATAGGGTGGTATACTAACTATATATACGGTACTTACACTTATAGTCATCATGTTTGTACATGCATTTACATTACTGTCACCTTGATATTGACATTGCCTTTAGATGTTCTAGCTGTTCAAGAGAGAGAGAGGAGGAGTCCTAGAAGAAGTAAGTTTGGTTTGATTGTTGCATGTCATGTACTTCTCATCTGTCCATCTGGCTGGCTGCTGCAAGAACTGCACATCTTTCCTCATGGTGGTAGCAGACAAGCATGCAGTGGGTGTGCTGATATAAACAGCTAGTGCACACTGTCATCACTCAAAGTCAGCATTGAATATAATATTAGTTCTGTATGATATGATGTGTTAAGAGAGCATAGAATTATAGAATGAGTGACCTACGTTGAAAGTCTTAGGTGTGATTTGATTGATTATAATTCAAGCTTTTATATCCCTCAATTTTACTTCAATTTTGTTCACCATTGTTTTAGGTCCCTCTCCAGGTGAGACAAGTACTACAGGTAGAAGAAGAACTAAGCATAAGAAACGTAAAAAGGGTACTGGGCGTAGAGGTTCTAAGGGTTCTAAAAGTAAGAAGAAAGGATCCAAAACCAAAAAAGTTAAAACAAGCAAGAAAGGTATGCAATTAAAAAGTACCCTGCACAGCTTTGAAATTATGACAGTGTGCATATTATGTAGTGGTCTCTAGCAAGAGTCCTTTATGGATTCCTGTCTCTAAGTATAAGCCTTGTATAATTGGGGGTATATAGGAAAGAGTGCTATACATAATAATACTATGATTTTTCTCTATGGTGAGGATCAGTCCATGCAAAGTATGATTAGAATTAATCTGTTTCATTGTTTGATTTTACACTTTAGGAAGAAATACTAGGCGACGTGGAAGTAAGTTGGTTGATTATCCTTTTAAACTAACTGATGATTTCGGTTAATTTTATTGTATCCAATTACTCTTGTAGCACCTAGAAATATTGAAGAAAACTTGCGAGGTGTGTGTGTGTGTGTGTGTGTGTGTGTGTGTGTGTGTGTATTGAGAGCACAACCAATGGCAGATTATCTTACCACTAAATTTCTGTCCTCCACCAGTAGGGTTAGTTGGAGGTCTGACTGAGTTTGAAGAAGAACTAGCTCTAGTTGGTACAGTATCTGCGTGAAAGGACACACAGAGGGTATGGTTAGGTAATGAAATACACACAGGGAATTGATTGTTACATTATCAACTAACTTGGTAGAGTAACAATAGCACCATCACAGGGAGTACTAATAGATAGTGTTATTATAGCAGTTGTTGTGCTGTCCTGACATTTATAGGTATGTTGTCCTCTAGTGCCACGAGGTAACGTATACAGCAATGCTGGAAATTGATGAACTGAAGTGTCTAATACTGGCAGTGGAGTATTGTGTCCTACTTCAACAAAGAGGGGTCGATCATGTTCATTGTGGTACTGGCACTTCAGATTAATTTGGTCACTAGGGCCAAAGCCGTCAACGCACTGTCCAGAATTGTAGGAATTTGTACCCACAAACATGAACGTTGCACCTTTTCATATTAACAAGTACACATTATTGAAGATTCAAAAGTGAGTATACTAATAAATACTACTATATACTACTCCTCTGTGTACTCACACACAATAGAAGCCTACAGTGCACTTACCTTCTGCTTCTGGTATAAACCATAAACAATTCAACAGTACAGTCAATGCTTTTTTGGTGAAAGAGAATAACACAGTGATAAGGGATTTTCACTTATAAAGAAATTGTCAACTTACAAGTAACAACTAAACTCTTGAACTCCATGTTTATAGGCTGAAACCAGAGCTACACAAGTACAAGTGATTCATCACAGACCAGACCAGACGATGTAAACTACACAGCCAAAAATTTCGAGTACTGATTCGACCCCGAATGCCTTTCGGGACAGTTTGATATCGATTTACGATGACGTAACAGGCACGAAGAAATTTCGATAACGATACTTTACCGAATAAACATGATTGGCTCGATCACGAAGCGAACAGTACTGATGCAGTACAGGATTTTCAAGGCTGTATCTATCCCGTAACCTACCGTTGGTGAAACGATAATGGATTTTAGTGCTCGAAATGACAACGAATTTTTACAGTATCTTTTCAATGCTGAAAAATCGATACTGTACAGATCATGTTTTCATGACTCTTGTTCATACGGTATTTTAGCCTCTTTTCCAGACCCAAAAAGAGGCCTGGGAACGAGGCTAACGCTATTTGGACTTGAATTCCTCTGTGGTGTGAAGACAGCTGGCTTTGTCCAGTCGAGAGAGCCTCTGAAATTTATAATATAATACTAGGCTACAGCAGTTGATCTCCAAGCCACATGAATAAATTATGGATATTTGCCTGATCAAACAGGTGNGATCAATGAGAAAGCACACACGAACATCAAGGATACCCAGAAAGAGTGACAAAATGGCTTGGACCCTACATCATCAACTGTCATGTTTCCAAAGGCCTGTATGAATTTAAGGTTAGAGTATTTTGAGTGGGCGGTACTTTTGCTATCGCTAATTTAATTAGTGAATCATGAAGGGGTGTGTCCAAGATTTCTATATCAAAATATACAATTGAAAATAAAAGTGTTCAGGAGGTGCTGGAGATCATTTTCGTGCA
>CAXIPT010000001.1:22164775-22244548 GCA_964030475.1 Tethya wilhelma
GTGTGTGTGTGTGTGTGTGTGTGTGTGTGTGTGTGTGTGTGTGTGTGTGTGTGTGGATGCATGATTATGTTTGTTCATCTCACTGCAGAGCAATATCCAGGATGTGAATCAATAATCCAGTCCTACCTTCGTTTGTTCGGTTAATAGGATAACAGTTGACCACATCACACCAAACATGCAATTCTGTGATCAGACTAGAGTATACAATAAAAGTTAATTATTATTATATATAGATGTTGCTGCATACCTTATGTTTGTGAATAGTTTTGAACAACTTAATTTTTGTAACGTTAACAATCTTTATTATAATTTTATCACAGTTTTAATTCTTACAATCATGCAATTATTGTGTCAAACCCTATCAAGTGCAGATATGCATGCTGAGACCAGCTGGTTGCTAATCACGTGTTGTGGGCTGCATGCCAGCTCAGCTCTAGCTCTCTGACCACAATTATGCATGGTGTATTATGGACGTGTTGAGTATGAAGATTTTCTCACTGATAATAATAGTCCTTTTCTTTCTTTCCCTGTGTGATGGAAAGCAGCTCAAGTTCTTTGTTCTGAGTGATGCTCCTGAGAGAAATGGAGGAAGATGTTTGGATGGCTCTCCACCAGGATTTTACTACAGACCAGGTCAATTCAATGCATGGTTGTGATAATCTTCTTTCATAAAATTGAATACACAATATATAATTATTGATCATGACTTAGAGAGTGTTTAATGCTGCATGTTTATGTTTACAGTTTATAGCTAGCTAATTATAGCCTATAATTATTATGCATGAAGGACATGCCACTTAATAATATTATTTTACTTGGTCCATGCACCATTAATAATTCTGTTTTCAAATTATAGGGTTTGGTAGTGGTCGTGGCAAGTGGATTATTCATCTAGAAGGTGGTGGAACATGTGCAACAGAAGACAGTTGTTTGGCCAGGAGTTTCACTGACTTCGGTTCCACTATGAACAGACCTCAGAGTATCTCATTCAGGAATGGAGGACTCTTCTCTGATGTAGAGTCACTGAATCCTGACTTTTATAACTGGAATGTAGTGTTTGTAGCATACTGTGATGGATTTGTGTTCTCTACAGATGTGTAAGTTTTGCTTTTTATATCTGTGTGTGTGTGTGTGTGTGTGTGTGTGTGTGTGTGTGTGTGTNGAGAGAGAGAGAGAGAGAGAGAGAGAGTGTGTGTGTACGTATGTGTGTGTGTGTGTGTGTGTGTGTGTGTAAGAGAGAGAGACACTGCAGACGAAGCTATGTATCATCAAGCTATGCTATCATTGATGATATAATTGGCAACTGCAATCTCTATGAGTATGCATGGACTTGCAAAATTTTGCCGTTTTTTTTTTTATAGCATTTTTTCCATTTGTCTGATACAGGGAAGAGCCATTCATTACAACAAGTGGTGTCTCACTTTACTTCCGAGGGTATCGTAACCTAGAGGCAGTCATGAGTGCCTTGTTGAACATTGGGATGAGGAGGGCCACTGATGTCATCCTCACTGGGTGTTCAGGAGGAGGAACAGCCTCCCTGGTACAAGCTGACCATGTGCACAGTCTTCTACCTCCTGGAGTCAAGTATGGCATTTTAGCTGATGCTGCGTAAGTGGCTATATATATTATGGTTTTGATACAATAGTTTTTAGTATTATTAGCTATCACTTTTTTGGTATAAATTTTATTGAATGTAGCTTCTTCATACCATCTGTTGTGAATGTAACGGATACATCAACACCAGTGTTCACATTGTTCAGTAAGTTATAAATTATTGTCAATAATTGTGCATGCATGCCAATAATGATTACTAAAGAATTTTGCTCCTGCATGCCTTCTTGCCCCTTAAATAGCTTTTGGTGGTGTTGATGTGGATTGTGTAAGAGACTTGGCGCCATCTGGTGGTGTAGACACATTCCTTTGTATTTCCTATGATACACTGGCAACTTATGTCACCAGCCCTGTGTTTATCCTCAACTCCTACCATGACAGTGCTCTCTTACGCCTGTCACAGCTAGTGGGAGTCAACTTTACTCTGAGCATCCTGAGAGAGGTAAGGACTTATTGTTACACAAGGGAAATTAGCATATCCTTTATTCATGGTGGCTGCATTGTCACAGTCATGTAAAGATTCATGTATGCATCCTTTGGACACTGAATTGAATGGATTGAGGTTATGCATGTACCTATTGTTTATCGTGGGAATCAAACCCTATACAGTGCCCAAATACATGCACTGACTTAAAGGAAGGATGTATCTTCTTTGCACCTTTTTTGCTTTAATTACTACCAACCTGTTAATGTGCACGCTCACTATTGAAGGATGTATTTGAATGCACTTCCCACAATCTTTAATTAAGTTACATCATGCATAACCTTTCCTTATGATCTGTGCAGTTGTTCTTGAATTCCACCCTCGGGTACACTGCTCGTGATGATGTTGGCACATTCTTTGATTCATGCATCCGTCATTGCCAATCATTAGATGATTCTTTTTATGGTGTGATGGTTGAGGGGCAAACTTTAAGAGAGACTTTTGGAAATTGGTACCACAAGAGAAACACAGGCAAGTCTAGAGTGAGGGACTGTGAGGAGTATCCCTGCAATACCTCGTGTGGACGGCCAAGAAATGATTATGGATTGGAGTTTGATTTTGAACCCTAACTTTAATTCAACACTGCATGCATGGCTTTGTGCATCAAGTTTTGGACTTTACATCTCTCGTTAATTGTAGGTTTCAATGATGTTGTATTACCTGTAGTTCTGTAGGAAGTGATATGTTCTAAAAGGTCATGACTTTGCACTTATCACGCAACAAATTATTATCTAATTTGTGCTCACTTCGACTCAGGAAGTAGACTAAGTGTGGTTTAGTATAGTGTATCTGGTTTGAGAATTCCGGTAGAAAAATTTAATAACTTTCTATATATCCAACCAATTTCAAAATTACAAGCACCGGTCATTTGAAAGCGCTCGTTCTCCCTGTTCTTGAATCTCATTGTTTCACTTCCAGTGGCATTATCAAACCACATGGACTTTAGTTTTTGGCAGACATAATAATGTAACTTTTGACATCATATTACTATGTCGGTTATCATAGCTGCTATAGTGTTGTATATAACTTCACTCAATTAGATTCTTACGAACATACACTAGGTCCATGCTGTCGTCAATTTGTTAACTTTATTGATAATAATAATAATTGTTAAATGATTACAATTATTTTATGGCTATTAAGTGGAATACACACAACTGGTATTGTAAAGTCATCATTCATTCGTGTTTAGTAAACTCTTCAAGGTATTCAAGGACCCGATGCTTCTCATTCCTCTTCACTCTTACAGTGTACTCGGCTGGAGTCTCCCCTTTACTGTTCTTCACCAATGGGTCACACTTCATTGTCTCAATCATGTACTTCAACACACCAGGCACACTACTAAATTCAGAAGCAGCGATGTGAACCATTGTGTCCCCACGTATGAGTTTCATGAGATCGATCTTATGAGTCTCGGCTAAATACTTGATCACATCCAGACCGCCACCTTGACTGCCTCCTGTTAATTTGATATCATACAAGCACATGTACATTGGGGTCCTGCCATACTTGTCCTTGATTTCAGGATCAAACTTCTTCTCCTCTATGAAGTATTTTACCGTTGCTAGCTTTCCTCCTTGAGCAGCAAGATGAAGAAGTGTGAGTTTGGTGTATGAATCTACAAGAATTTGTGGATCCATATTGAGCTCATCGATAAAGTATCTCACAGCATCAACACTACCGTAATGCACTGCTTCAAAAAGTGGTATGCCATCTTCACCGTCACCTTCACAGTTCGTCATGTTAGGATCAAGATGATGTTCTTCGATGAAATACTTTAGGAGGTCTACTCCATGCTCATGGAAGTCAGAAGTGGCAGCAGCCATGTGGAGGAGATTGAATTCATTGTCTTTACCATAGACACTGGATGTCCAGTCTTTACGAGTTGGGATTCGATCAATCCAGCATTTGCTCAGGTCAATTTTTTCTCTTTGGACAAGCTCTTTCAAAGCCTCCAGATTACCCTTTTCAGTCAGATTAAACACCTTCTTAACAACTCTTCTATCCATCTTCCATCAATCAGTTCACTAAACTCACGTGTCTTCTAATTGTAATTGGTCACAGGCTGTATAATACTCTATGTACAGTCAATGACATGTAGTTTAATACTTCCTGTTATGCAGGAAGTATACAACCCTGTTTCCTGGAAGTTCATGCAATTATAAGTGTATATTCTAAAGGAAGCACACTTTATCAAATATTGGTGCCAAGAAGGCCACGTTTACAAAGACAAACCCTAAAGCCGAGTTACACAGCATTCATGCAGCTGTTTGTGTACAGTGGAATGTTATTAATGTTTTGAACAAAAGAATTACCATACAGGTAGTATAAAGTTTCCTTTTGTTTGTACTAGTGACCATACTGAATTATTTGTGTTGTGGCTGACTGTCATTTTACTTTAGTGTGGGTTCCCACAATATTTTATTAGGATAATTTTAGAGTTTTGATCTGTACGTTGTGTATGTGACACTATTATGTCTGTTATGTTTGCAAAACCTTGATAGTAAATGTTAATTGCTGGCGCCGGCTTTTCTTCTGTTGAGCATGCAACACCATCAATAATTTTGATCTTGTTAATTCTTGTATAAGCTCCCTTCAGTTCCTTTCCCTATAATATTATATGCAGCAAAGTGGTCCTGATTCAACATATAGAATGTATATAACAAGTTAAATAAAATATGATTGCATACTTATATAGTCATTAATGATTCTTTTAATAACAAAATTATTTATAATAATTATGTCCATTATTACATACTGCGAGAATGATCATTGAGTCTATGAAATGTTCTTAAGGTATTCAATTGCAGGATGCTTGTCATTCCTCTTCACTCGGAGGACATACTCCGCTGGGGTCTCTTCTTCTTCATTTTTAACCAATGGGTCACATTTCTTTGTCTCAATCATGTACTTCAACACTTCTGGTACATTATCAAATTGAGAAGCAGCCAAATGAACCATGGTACTTCCCAAGACAATCTTTGTTAGATCAATATTGTGAGTCTCAACTAAGTACTTGATCACATCCAGGCCACCACGGTCAGCAGTATGCTCGATATCATACAAGCACATGTACATTGGCGTTCTGCCCCACTTATCTTTCACTTCAGGATCAAACTTTTTCTCCTCTATGAAATATTTCACCGTTGCTAGCTTTCCTCCTTGAGCAGCACTGTGGAGAAGAGTTAATTCATCATCTAGGAGCATTTCTGGATCCATGTGGAGCTCATCAATAAAGTATTTCACAGCATCAACACTGCCATATCTAACTGCCTTGTCAAATGGTAAGGACTCACCATTACCTAGGTTAGTTGTCATGTTTGGGTTGAGGTGCTGTTCTTCAATGAAGTACTTTAAAAACTCTACAGCATGATCATTGAAGTCAGAAGTGGCAGCAGTCATGTGGAGAAGGTTGAATCCGTTGTCATCACGACCAAGAAGACTGGATGACCAATCCTTTTGGGTTGGGATTTGTTTTATCCAACATTTGCTCAAGTCAATTTTTTCTCTTTTGAGAAGCTTCTTTAGTTCATTCAGATCACCTTTTTCAGTTAGATAAAACACTCTTTCAACAAGGCTCCTGTCCATGATCCATATAATTATAGTTAATGAGTTGGGAGAATTGGATAGGCCTGCAGTTTTGCCTTGCCTTTTAAAACTTAATCTGTTGTGCAGGAACTATCAAGTATAACCTTGTTTCCTGGAAGGTCATGCACTTTAGCAGTAATTATTGTTGAAGTGCTTGCCTGCACTTTCCTTGGTGAAAATGATTGTCTAAGTTTTAAGTATGTGTTTGATCCATCCCCCTTAATAAGCATAATTTATACATATGCTATCCACCATGTGCATATCTGTCCATGCACTTATAACATGCAATATTTATAATCAGTGTACGACTTATGAAGCTATGGCTGGCAACTACAAACTATTATAGCTATTCAAGGATTATTTGAGGAAGAGCATAATAAGAGTGATGTATTTCATTGATCAAAGAGAAGAATAAATAATCAATGTACATGAAAAAAAAAATTGACCTTATAATAATTATTTTATCATTAAATACTGCCTTTAATGGTATACTTGTGAATAAAATTTTGTTTGGTCCAATTAATGTAACTGTACAACATCATTAGTTTTTGAAATAATATTGTTAAAGTATTCAATTGCAGGATGCTTGTCATTCCTCTTCACTCGGAGGACATACTCTGCTGGGGTCTCTTCTTTTCCATTTTTAACCAACGGGTCACATTTCTTTGTCTCAATCATGTACTTTAACACTTCTGGTACTCTATCAAAGCTAGAAGCAGCCAAATGAACCATGGTACTTCCCAAGACTATCTTTGTTAGATCAACATTGTGAGTCTCAGCCAAGTACTTGATCACATCCAGGCCACCACGGTGACCAGTTAACTCAATATCATACAAGCACATGTACATTGGGGTCCTGCCATTTCCATCCTTAATTTCAGGATCAAACT
Source organism: Tethya wilhelma (assembly GCA_964030475.1). Lineage (NCBI taxonomy): Eukaryota > Metazoa > Porifera > Demospongiae > Tethyida > Tethyidae > Tethya > Tethya wilhelma. Next base: position 22,171,349 of record CAXIPT010000001.1, read on the forward strand.
CCTTCTCCTCTATGAAATATTTTACCGTTGCTAGTTTTCCTCCTTGAGCGGCTAGATGGAGAAGCGTGAATTCATCATCTAGGACTATGTGCGGATCCATATGGATCTCATCAATGAAGTACCTCACAACATCAACACTACCAGATTCCACTGCTTCATGAAGTGGTAAGGCCACACCAGTACCTTTCTGTGTGGTTATGGTCGGATCTAGATGATGTTCTTCAATGAAGTACTTGAGGAATTCTACAGCTCGATCATTGAAGTTGGAAATGGCAGCACACATGTGGAGAAGATTGAAATGATCGTCATCTTGACCATCAAGACTGGATGACCAATCCTTTTCAGTTGGAATTTGTTTTGTCCAACATTTGCTTAAGTCAATTTTTTCTCTTTGGACAAGCCTCTGCAGTGAATCCAGATTACCTTTTTCAGTTAGATGAAACACATCTCTGACCAGACTCTTGTCCATGGTGTCAAATTGACAATTGAGTTGTAATGTCGTTAGTTTTTTTGTTGTTGTTGACAGCCTCATAGGTTGCTCAGCATGTTCTGTCTACAGGAAGTGTCATTAGCTGCTTCCTGTAAGGTCAAAAACTTACCTATGCAGTGCTTGTTCACAACAGGAAGTGTTTCAGAATTGCATGCTTCCTGTAAGGTCAACCTCCAATGCAGTGTAATTACAATTTTGTTGTTTAAAATGCATGTTACAGCATACACAAGGCTATATAGTCATTTACACTCATACAAACTTGTGTGCTGAGTCTGCTGACCGATTATATAATATATTTTTAGGTGAATAAATCATTCTAAATTAACTATCAATATAATAATTTATGTGATTGAGGTCGAAAGTTATACAATACACTTGGGATATATTGTGAGTACAATAATTATAATTAATTGTTGCATGTACTGTATGAGAGTACATTGAATTGATCATTCAGCTAGCTAGTTTTTTAAGGTATTCAATTGCAGGATGCTTGTCATTCCTCTTCACTCGGAGAACATACTCTGCTGGGGTCTCTTCTTTTCCGTTTTTAACCAATGGGTCACATTTCTTTGTCTCAATCATGTACTTCAACACTTCTGGAACTCTATCGAATTCAGAAGCAGCCAAATGAACCATGGTATCTCCCAAGACTATCTTTGTCAGATCAACATTGTGAGTCTCAACTAAGTACTTGATCACATCCAGGCCACCACGGTCAGCAGTACTCTCAATATCATACAAGCACATGTACATTGGGGTCCTGCCCCACTTATCTTTCACTTCAGGATCAAACTTCTTCTCCTCTATGAAATATTTCACTGTTGCTAGCTTTCCTCCTTGAGCAGCACTGTGGAGAAGAGTGAATTCGTCATCTAGGAGCATTTGTGGATCCATGTGGAGCTCATCGATGAAGTATTTTACAGCAGCAACACTGCCATATCTTACTGCCTTGTTAAATGGCAAAGACCTTAAATTACCATCACCTAGGTCAGTTGTCATATTTGGATCGAGGTGATGTTCTTCAACAAAGTACTTTAGAAGCTCTACAGCATGATCATTGAAGTCAGAAGTGGCAGCAGTCATGTGGAGAAGGTTGAATGCATTGTCATCACGACCATGAAGACTGGATGACCAATCCTTTTGGGTTGGGATTTGTTTTATCCAACATTTGCTCAAGTCAATTTTTTCTCTTTTGACAAGCTTCTTTAGTTCATTCAGATCACCTTTTTCAGTTAGATGAAACACTTTTCTGACAAGGCTCTTGTCCATGATTGCTGCCAATTATGTTCACTAGTTGAATCGCTTTCACATAGCCTGAAGTTTTTGCCTTGCCTTTAATAAAGTTGTACAGGAAGTATAAAGCAACCCTATTTCCTGGAAGGTCGTGCACTATTCCAATAAATGAATAATTAGATTGCTGACGTCAAGTGACGTGACATTTTCCTCAGTGCCATGGCACCAAGAACCAACAAGCTTTGATGCTTCCTTTTGTATTGTGACTCGATCGATATGACATGCATAATTATATATAAGTATGATCATGTCTATGTGTATTATAGTGGTTTCAACATCTGTATTAGGTTAGAACTTTGATCTGTGGGCCTATTTTATATAGCAGTAATTATCTAATTTAAATTACGTCACATGTGGCCATGATTATAGCTATTTCTATTGGAAATTTATTTTTTGTTCAAATTGTAAGATTGTCTGAATGTCACTCATTAATTTCCATGCTGCATCTACGACATGGAGCGAGTCTTAATTTTCTCTGTTCTATGTAACTTAATATGTGGTTTTCCTCTCCCAACGTTATCCCTGCACGATTGTAGACTTGCATGCATGGTTCATGATCACATTATAATACAGCTAGTGTACTAGAAGTGTTGCCATCGACTCATATGCATGCATATATCTAAAAGGAGTTAATAAATGAACTAGTTTACATAGCTAGTACTGTTTTTATAAAAATTCCTTATCTTTACTTAGCAAAGTGGTCTTGAATAATAAATAGAGGAGATATTATACTGTCGTGGTCAAATAATGATAACAATAGTTATGCATAAATATGAGGTCAATATAGTTTTAATTATTTGATGGTACATTGATCAGTCAGTCTTTGAAATGTTGTTAAGGTATTCAATTGCAGGATGCTTGTCATTCCTCTTCACTCGAAGGACATACTCTGCTGGGGTCTCTTCTTTTCCTTTTTTAACCAATGGGTCACATTTCTTTGTCTCAATCATGTACTTCAACACTTCTGGTATATAATACTCTATCAAACTTTGAAGCAGCCAAATGAACCATCGTACTCCCCAAGACTAGATCAACATTGTGAGTCTCAACTAAACACCACGGTCAGCAGTGTTACAGTACTCAATATCATACAAGCACATGTACATTGGAGTCCATCTGCTCAAAAGCATATTATACTACAGTCTATAGAACCTCCGATAGTGGACCCTCCGAGAAAGGACTACTGTTACAGTAGTATAAACCTCTCAACAATTAAAGGATGATTCTTGGTTCCCAAAAATTCCAATTCCCTATTGTAGCAGTACAAACAGAACCTCCGAGAAGAGGACAACCTCTCTACAAAGGACAAACAAAGCCAATCGAATTTATATTGCCCCCATGCAGTGTCCTTTGTTCAGAGGCTTCACTGTATTACTTTTAAATCTAATTCACCGCACATTTAATTATACCACCCATGCAGTTTCACCANACTTTTCATGGGCTATCTTGTGGTACCAAACTTGGAGTAGTTGCACCAGCTGGTAGGTCAAAAATCGCGTCCGAATTCGATGGTGGCCGATAATTGGTGGCTTACTCTACCATATCTTATTCAATTTGTTGCATTTGTTCAAATTCCTACAAATCAGTTGACTAAGCAGTGAAGTAAACCATAACAAGACAGGCAGCTTAAACTGGACTGCATGCCAGCCAAGAATTAGGTATAAAAAATGAAGTAGTCATGTGCCGAAAATTGAGACATGCCTTGTTTCAATGCTTTTTACCGCACTGCCCATTCCTACACTACTTATTTTTTTGAAATTTTTACTACTTGTTCATTCACTTTTTTCAACACTATATACAGTGTGGAGACTATCAGAGACTGGTTAGTCCCTACAAAAAGCTTGAGTAGCAGCTACAACTGATTTCATTATGCTGGATAAAACTATAATGTGCATGCGCATAATGCCACGTGGATAGATGACCTTTGAACTCTACCTAAGATGGCTGTACATGAATTTATACACAAAGTTTTAAAGCTTTCTAGTTTTTGTTTAGGCCTATTTGAGATTGAAACGAGTATCAAGGAATGTAGTACCCAAGAAAAGAACTTACTTTGTGCTGTCAAAGTTGGCTCAAGACATTCTGGTTCTCTGGAAATCCCGGCTTTTCAAGTAAGACAGTTAGGAAGTACGTAAGTAAGTACGTACGTAAGTTAGAAGAACAAAAATGGCACTATGGTGGCTTCCCACTAGCGTAGAGAGCGAGTGCTGAGAAAAGTTTTTGTGAGTTTTAGGCCTTGCATGCAGTTGGTAATCTGTCGGTGAGAGCCTCTGAGCAACTTTGAAGGTTTAATTTTGTTTGACTAGATTTTTATAGTGACCAACATTTTGTATTGTGTCTATGGGACAGTCGGCCCATTCCTAGTACACGTACTACTGTACGTATGATACATGCATGTATTGCAATGTCTTCAGATCTGAATGTTTGCATGAGCGTTATTATAAGTTTTTGTCAAAGCTTGCTCTTCACAATACAATATAAGTAATTCAGAGTTGTATTGAAATTAATTCTCAAAATAATTTAATATAATTTTTACACTAAAAAACCAAAATAACAACAAAAAAACAATTTTGAAACAAACAAACAAACAAACAACAAAAAAAATGTTGTGAACAATAATAAAATGCGGTTTGCATGATCAGATAATAACTAACTATTAAAGTTATACATGTGTATGCTGGTGTTCTAATACTGTCAGTGGATGACAGGTGGTGTATCTTGGGGACGCTGTTTTCTTTTACCTCTAAATCTATTAGTGAATTGCTGGAACAGACTTCTCTTGGATTGAACCGCTGGTCTCTCACCACGGCCTCTGACTCCGCCCGCATCATCGTCATCATTGATGTCATCATCACCGTGAAGGGTCTCTCTCTTCTTGGCCTTCTCAGGGAGGAAGAAGTCCATCAAGGCCCGGAAATAGTCCCCAGCAGTCAGCACTCTTATCCTGGTCTCCTGAGGACAAGAGAGGGACACATAACACCAGCCATCACATTGCAGTCTGTTAGGATCAACTCATTCAACAATTATATTGACTGTAAAGATAAACTATTTCTTGTGTACCTACCTCACTGACTGTGTGACCATATTAGTGTGTGTGTGTGCATATAAATGGGGCTATAGTTTTATCTACCTGATGTCTACCTCATTGATTGTGTTCTGTTGTTTGGAGTGACTGTGTTGTAGAATGAGATCACTGACTTCCTTGAAGCCATGAGTGAGGGCAACATCACTAGCAGACACTCCAGACTGGAGGGAGGGAGGGAGAGAGAAAAGACAACTATCAAGTATTCATGATGACCTTAAATACTGACTGAACATTAATTTAGACCATGGTTGTTTATACTGTAAATCAGAAAAATTTTCACACAAAAAATTTGTGCAATACATTTTATGTGTTGAATTAATGAATTTGCCATCCACTGTTTTGGGTTTATATGCACTAAAATTTTGTATATATACCTCAACCCAGAACAAAATTTCTTTTAGAGTAAAAATTTCTGAATTCTACGGTAACATAAATTTGTTCAAAAGTAGTAACATGTACTAACATTGTCCATACCTTATCTCTGAAGTCCACATCAGCACAATGGTTGATGAGCAGCTGGACCACTTCAAGACGACTCTCAACAGAAACAGAAACAATTTCCTCACCCCTCCAATTAGTATACTTATCACAAGCCAAAAAGAGAGCTGTCCAATTCTTTTCCTATCAAACAATAGAATGATGTCAAACATACAGGTACACAAACCACACAAACCACACCCACTTACATCATCAGCAATATTGGGGTCAGCACCATCTTCCAGTAATGTCTTCACCACTTCAAGGTGTCCTCCTCTTGAAGCATTCATCAGAGCAGTGAGGCCAGCCTGGAGACAATAATACAAACAACATAATCATAGCATATTGTGAAGAATACTATGATTTTCCTACTATACAATGTCATGGATCATACAATTACATAGTAAATGTGTTGTCAACTTACAAAGCTAATCAGTATCTAGGTTAAATAGACTACTATAGCTACACACTAACAGCCACTATAATTATTATGGTCAGTGTTTGATATACTGTAGTATTAGCCAGGGCTGTATGAATGTATATGACAGCTAGTACAGGCATAGATGTATGGTGAACTCTAACTGCAAACTCAGTTACATACCCTGTCCCTTGCATTCACATCAGCCTGGTACTTCAGTAGCAGTTGAACTACTTGGAGGTGATTGTTCTCACTAGCCTCTATAAGTGGAGTGTTACCATACTGAGAGGAAACACAAGACAACAACCAATGAAGAGAGTACACACTGAGTATCTGGGAAATGTGGGAAACCACACTACTGTGAGGTTGATAATGAGATTCACAACTTGTTACACAATGCTGTAGTACATCCCATGTGGTGTATATGAAATGTGAGTTATTACAAAATGTTTGTGTAAAAGATAAGCAATTTCTGGACACACAAAATCTTGTCGTATAACATTATATGCACTGCCAAGGTAAGTTTCAACAAACTGACAAATACTGCAATGGGTCACTGATGATAACATATAGCATCTGCAAAGTGGGCATGATCTGAGATGACAAACTGAAATATTGTTGACACAGGCCACATCTACCTTGTGTCTCTGATGTGAGAAAATGTACCACACTCATGCAGTTACTTAATTTTTAAAGAAATTTAATATTCGTGAGGAGAGAGACAGCTAGAGAGAACACACTGAGTACTATGTGTACCTGTGAAACCTGGGAAACCACTACTTAATTCAGCTGTACTGTGAAGAGTCTCAACATGCTACACAATGCTGTACATTCCTCGTGGTCTATGGAATGGTAAATACTTTTCTTATGAGACACATAATATTATCAAGGGCTTATAAACTAAAGAAGAGGGCATGCATCAGTAAATTTTTAAAATTCAAAGGGGGCGTGGTAGTTACTAAAAATAGAGTGCACATGAGCTAAAGGCAACGCAAAAATTTATTATTGGAGCATGCGCGCGAATGTAATTTAATGCAGCTGCAGAAGTAAAAAATAGAGGCACAATACCATAGATAATAGAGACTTCGATACTGAATTAGGGACGGCCATATGAATCTTGGCGAGGCTGTGTTGGATACTCTTGGTGGTGGTGTAGAACGTTCTTAAAGTTTAGCTTCTTCAAAAGTGTTTGCTTCACGGACTCTCTATCAAGTTAAAATTTGTTATTAATCTTTTTGGCGTTTGCGCAATCTCTTGTACTTCTTGCTGACAGCCATAGCTGTAGGTGATTTTGATGGGTTCTTTAAACTATTCTAGGCCTCGTGGGAGTCGTAGGAACTTCAGAGACTGTATGAGCAGCTTCAGCCACAATTTGTGCGCCTCTTCAAGATGCCTGTGTAACAGTGCGCTGGCGCCAAAGTGCGTGCTGTAAATCACCGTAAACTATAAGTATACTGAGATTCCCGCCCATTTCCGTAGTTCACAGATGGCTAAAAATTGTAACATATGTCTGAATGTTTGAATTTTGATGGATGTATTGGCAATATACTGAGATGCATGCCCTCTTCTCCTTGGAGTTTATAAGCCCTTGATATTATACAGCTTTTGACTGGGAAAGATACTAAAGAACAGGGAGAATGAGCACACTCAATAATGTTACAATTTATTAAAAAATCAGGTGGATTATTCTTTTAGCTACAAGTAAACTCGCCACTAGCTATTATTACATGTATATTGGCTCAAAAATCTCAAATGTATGAATGTTGTGTGATCGAACTTCACTTACATCATCAGCAATATTGGGGTCAGCACCACCTTCCAGTAACGACTTCACCACTTCAAGGTGTCCTTCTCTTGAAGCCTTCATCAAAGCAGTGAGGCCATACTGGAGACAATATATAATACAAACAACATAATCATAGCATTATTATTGTGAAGAATTATGATAATCATTTTCCTATACTATACAATGTCATGCATCATACGATTGCACAGTCTACACTAAGACCCCCGGAAATACATACTATTTATCGAACATTTTGGGTTTGTACAGAGAGTATGGGAGATAATGAGATTCATACTACATGTGGTAAGTTGTAAATTAGCTGTTATTTATACCAGCTATAACTCCTGTTCAGGACTAGTTCAGTTCAAACCAGTATGATTTTTAAGCAGAGGAGGTCAAGCGCTCTGGATTGATACCAAATTTTAGCAAAGTAAGTCAAAATAAAAAAGTAAACTACAGCTAAGTACCTAGCTATCATGGAGTAGAGAAGACAACTTTGAAATTGGATCAAATCAGTACTGAGCATGTATGAAGCTTACAGAGTACATTTTTAGAATTTCTACATCTTGGACTGTAGTCAGCTATGTGCAAGAAAGTTGCAACTAAAGTATGAAAAAAATACAGCTTGTACAAAATCATAAATAATTGCTGTATTAATCAAGCACTCACACAGCCTAGGAAGGGTCCACAGAGTTCTAGTCAGCACTGAAATGTAGCTCTACACTTGCACTAATAGACTGTAAAGAGTTAGACTGCTAGCGCTTGGTAGACAGTGAAAAGTTGCCATCTTTGCTGGGCATGTTTTAGAACTTCCACAGAAATTAATGATATTCATGTACTTTGAAATTGGATCAAATCGGTACTGGATATCTCTGCTTGTGTAGAATTCAGATATCAATTCTAAAGTACTAGCACTATACGTACCTTGAATCTGGAATGAAATAATCCATGCGTGTTGAAGATACCAGGCATGGAATACTGGAAAAGAAGCGACTTTGCTCATCAAACTGGCTGTTTTAAGAAGTACCATAAGTATTAGCTAGTGTACATGTATTCAAATTGATGTATTGAAACCATGTTATCATTGTCAATCTTTAGTATGTTGTTATGATTTTACCTACATCTATGTCAATGTATCTAGCCAATAATAACCCTTTCGCTTGGAATTTGTTGTAAAAATGCACAAACTCTAAATTCAAAAATTTCTTAAATACGTCATCATTTTGGTTCATGAATTTATTCATTGTCGGCATGTCGGCACCGGATATATCCCATAGTGGATTTTGAAGTGGTCGGCACTCTGATCTATAATGGATTAAGTGGTTCGCCTTTGAACAAGCTTTGAAGTTTGCTTTCATCGACTTATTTTTTTTTTTATTTTTTTTTTTTTCAAAAAATATGAGCTTTACAGTAGTGTGTGTGATTGTGGGTTGATAAACAAAGACTCCTATGTGCATGCAACACTAGCGCTTGCATTTCTGGGTGAATTCTGGGCGATCGAACTCGAGAGGTACCTGCTGGCATCCATTGAAGGGGTGTGGTTGAGTTATGACGTAGACCAGTGATTGAAAATGTCACAACAGGGTTCAAGAGTTCATAATCTTGTGAATTTCGAGAGCGATCATAACCAGAAACGCCGATTTGCCGATTTCATCAAGCGAAAGGGTTAGTGTAGACTGTACTGTTAGCCGTATAGCCAAGCTACTGTATTTCTAGATAACGCACACTACAGAGGGCGTAATTGATGGGTGTGGTTCGAAGCAAAGCGCCCAGAGATGCACAGAAACCTCAGATCTCAAAAACTACAGCGTTTTGCAAGATTCTACACGTCAAATTTCTAGACAATCTCGATTTATGAACGTAAGTACCTTCCATTTTCAGCATGGAGCTGCCATTCTTCAGATAACTTTGTAACAGACAGACAGACACACAAAACGACTACCATAATCCTCGGCACGTGCATAGCACGTGCCGAGGCTTAATAAACAAGATGGACTCAGAGGAGGTTCGACACGAGTGTGCCTTTGCTGAGCTGGCAAGGGGGTGCAAGTGATCAACTCTCATTGTGAAGTATTGCGGTCACATGATTGGAATGTAATTAACAGACTTGCCAGCTCAACAAAGGAGCACTAGTGTCGTACCTCCTCTGACAATTATTACACACACAACAAACCTAAAAACTAAACTGCACAAATATTGTGTGAACTCCAACACTTACATCATCAGCAATATTTGGGATGGTGGATTTGCGGATTTAATATTGGCAGTATACCACCAGTACAAAAATCAGCCAAATTATTGTGTTGTATGCATGGTTGTACGAAGTACTGTATGTGTGTCTGATAATTCTGGGAAACCACATGTTACTACAGCTGCAACTTCTGAGTGGTTGATAATGATATTCACAACTTGTTACACAATGCTGTAGTACATTCATTGGTCTATGGAATGGTCATGCTATTATTATGAGACATTCAGCTAACTTTTGATGTAACACACTTACATCACTAGCAATATTGGGGTCAGCACCACCTTCCAGTAAGGTCTTGGCCACTTCAAGGTGTCCTTTTTCTGAAGCCACACACAGAGCAGTCCAGCCATCATACTGATGAGAGAGGAGACAATACAAACAACCTCAGCTGGTAACATACACCAATTAATGACAAGTACCCCTAGGTGATCACCCACACCAGCCACACCCACTATAGGCTATTACCATACTAGACTCTCTTGAAGGCTATGACATCACTAACTGGTGTGCTGGGCTGGGCTGGAAACATGAAAATATTAGAAACTATATATAACTGGAAGGTTTGCGGTGTCAAACTTTTGCGGATGCCTTGAGTCAAACATTTCTTGCGGTTAAACTTTCACAGTTTAGCTGTGCAAGGGCATACATATACATATTAAAAAAATTTCGCGGATAAAAACTTTTACGAATGAAGCATGATCCGTGAACACTGCAAAAGTTAAACCCTGCGAAACATTCCTGCTATACGGTATATTTTACCACAGTGTGAGGCAAACATTAAACTTAGTGGACCAATAACATGTCATGTAATTTCCTAACTTACAGTATTATTATCATTAATGATGAAATAGGTTGGTGGGTGATGATAATTATCATACTTACCTTGTCTCTTGCATTCACATCAGCCTGGTACTTCAGTAGCAGTTGAACTACTTGGAGGTGATTGTTCACACTAGCCTCTATAAGTGGAATGCTACCATACTGAGAGGAAACACAAGACAACAACCAATGAAGAGACTACACACTGAGTATAGTCTTCATAAATTATTTTTAAATAAAATATTTGCAAAGAAAGAGCCTGGGAACAAGGCTACACACTGAGTGCTATATATGTGTGCCTGGGAAACCTGTTGAGGTTGATAATGAGCTCCATTGTTACAGAATGCTGTAGTACATCCCAGGTGGTCAATGGAATAGTCAATACTGGGGCATGCACTGCAGTACAGCTATCTTTTCACTGGTGAGGCCTACATATAGGAAATTGGGAAAGACACCATGCAATTGTAAGACTAGGAGAATCTGCACTCTCAGAAGTATACATTACTTTCAAAAAATTGGCTAAATTCTACCAGGAAAAATTAAACAAGATGGACTCAGAGGAGGTTCAACACGAGTGTGCTTTTGCTGAGCTGGCAAGCCGGGGGTACAAGTAATCAACTCAGGCTCACTGTGAAGTATTGCCATAATGCGGTCACATGGCAGACTTGCCAGCTCAGCAAAGGAGCACTAGTGTCATACCTCCTCTGATAATTATTACAAATAGTAAAAATTTCAAAAAAATAAAGAGTGTAGGAATGGGCAGTGCGGGAAAAAGTAATGAAACAAGGAATGTCTCAATTTCGGCACATGACTACTTCATTTTTCTTTTTTTATTATTCCTCATATCTTGTAGCCTTTATACATACAATGATCTTGATCTGTACTATCATAGTTTCAAGTTTATAGATTCAAATTGTTTCCAAATGGTTAGGTAGGAATATGAAGTATTTGTATATATCATAGTTGGACAACCTGCTAATAACAATTATGGTTGAATTGTAAAATTATTCTTAGACTATAGTACTGTTACAATAGGGTATAAAAAATGAAGTAGTCATGTGCCGAAATTGAGACATTCCTTGTTTCATTACTTTTTCCCGCACTGCCCATTCCTACACTCTTTATTTTTTTGAAATTTTTACTACTTGTTCGTGCACTTTTTTGTCAATGAACAACATAATTGCAGACCATGATCACTATTACATAATAGCTATAATGTAGACTAATGGTAAGGTTTCATGGATATAGTTTACATACTGACATTACTGCATTGCAACATGACCTTTGACCCAACTACACGTGCTTGTGAAGAGAACTATGAGTGTTTACACAAGAACAGTAATGAATTTACCACATGTACTTGGCTTACAACCACTTCTAGCATGCTATTACAAACGCTATAATTACCTACTATTGCAGAGTTAGGCTTTCAAACTTTGTGTGCTTGTAGTGGACATATCACACAATCTCTGGACTACAGTAACTAGATTTTACTAGGGTATACTTCGTCTTTGATTTTTACTGCCGGGCTTCACATTATGTAATAAACTTGACAATGTCTTTGTAAATAATCATACAATGTCATTGACTGTGAGCTCAAAATGACAAAAATTAAGCACACACATTAGCTACTACAAAATCAATTCTTAATGACCTCGCATCTGGTAAGTTACAATTCCCCTCCCTAAGGATGGTACTTTTCTACAAAATTCTGTAATTAGAACATATCAAACAAAAATACTCATGCACAATAATTCAAAGAAAAACACAATATTGAGTTGAAATTCTTACAGTCTGTATGAACTTGAATAATTTCATTGGCCAGCACTTGAATGAGCCAAGGACCTTGTTACTGGTCCTTCTCGGTGGAAAGAAATGGTAGGAGGTGGCAGTTGTGTAGAAACAGCAACAGCTTTACTTTTCTGTGTAGTCTACTTCTTGGTCCTACCCATTCAACACTTAATGAATTTCCGAGCGTTTGTAAAAGTAGTAGCTTCAATTGGTATAGCGTTTGTCAGTGTGATATGGTCCCTGCCAGCCAATTCCCTTGACTTCCTTAGAATAACGAACAACTCAGAACAATAATCATCTGTGTCTGGATTCACCCATAGTATTATGTGGATGGCAACTGGTTCAATGGTAGGCTGGTGGGGAGCCTCAGGTCCTGACCATACATGCAGTAGGAAAAGAGATTCTCCTTTGTAGAGGCTTGAACAACTGAACGATATGCGAACAGGAGCATGGGTAATGTTGATCCTACTTAGTAGTGTTCTTCTCGCTACACTTTCCACGCTATCATGACCTGCACAGTTATGAATCAAATCATCTGCAAAGTGCTACATAATTATAGAAATGTCAATGTTAAAAGATTATTGCATTATATTATTATTATCTTCTAAATAATTATGTGGAACGCTTACTGCATTGCTGTTTACCTTTTTTGGCAAGGGTTGTCATGTGTACTAGTATGTGAACAAAACATGCAATATAGGTATGATAACAGTATAGAGACTATCTTTTATACACTAAATTGTATAGACTTTTAAATTGATACCAATTGATGTCACTACCGAACACATAATATAGCAACCTCAACTTCCGCAAAATTAACAGACACACATACATACATACATATTATGTAAGTGCAGAGAGGTGACACTCAACCCAATGTGGTATCATATTATAAGCAAAGTTTTGTCCGTCCGTGTGTCTGTCCGTCCGTCCATCCGTGTGTTACAGAGGGTCACCGGAAGTGATGTAACCTCTAACTAAAAGCTGCTTTTTTTCTGGACTGTGGAGAATACAAGCTAGGAAAAGAGTGTCTAGAAAGCTGGCTTAGACAATGCTAGCCTAGGATAAAACAACAAGCAATATAAGTATGGCTAGCTGTTTTTGAGATCGCTGATAAGGCTTACCAGTGGCATCTGTATCCAACAAAGAAGCGGGCTATGGGAGCCAACCTTCACGAATGAAGCGTAACGAGGTGAGAACACTCACTACTAGAAGTCTGCTTCTCTGTCGCTGTACACGAAACACAGCTAGCCAGATAACGAGTTTCTTTGCCAGCTGATTGCAAAAATGGCCGAAGTCGGAAAAGGGTCGTTTGTGACGTCACGTAGTGAGGTAAATTGCTGAGCTGGCCAAAGCAAAGTAGTACTAAGCAGACCAGTATACACATGCAGCATTGCTTCCCTTTGAGCTTCAATTGCAAAGGTTGTCCTAAGCCAATTGACCATAGAAGAATATTTTTACACAATAGCTTTGCTCATCAATTTTATCTTGCTATTGTTTGCAATGAGTTATTGTGCCTGATCCTATAAACATACACAAACAAGGAGTGGGCGAGCGANGCAGGGAACTGCTTGAATTTTCTAGCCTGTGAAACGCTTGCTCAGCAGTTTCACCAGGGAGAAGCAAAGTGTTTTCATCTCTGAAAGGGACAAAGAGAAGAATGAGGGAATAGAAGTAGTCTTCTCTCTGGTCTTCCCTTTCAGGATCAAACAGTTTGTGATTGGGCAAGCGAGGTTTGGTCAATCTCCTGTAATTTCGTTGACCACTTTTGTCCCGGCTTGTCCAATCAATAGACTTCACAAAGTCATACAAACACATATCGTCAAGTTCCTGAGGTCTCTCAGGGTAATAATTCTCAACCAGACAAAGCTCAAATATGTTGTCTGAGTCGGGGTCACTACTAGCTAGTCTCTCAAGCTCTTTGTGGCTCTTAAGCCTGTGACTACGCTTGCTGGGTAGTGAAACATCAACGTATTTGACACTACAAGACTTTTCATTCAAGTGGTCCCCAAGGACGAGGTCAGCAGCCTCATAGAGACCACACTCACGGAACCTTAGGCTCCTCAAACCGAAGCTAAACAACTGGGAATAGATAGACTTTTGGCTTCCTATTTCATTCCACACATCCTGCAAATTGCTACGTTCAGCTTTTGTCACATAGCCACTAACATAGTGGGCTAGTGCTAGTGAATCTTCAGCAACAAACTGAATATCCACATTAGCCTTCCAGAGGTACAGCAAGAGGGGATTATAGTCATTGACACGTACCTCAGTTTCAGATCTGACTAGCTCATAGATCTTGCTACGAGACTTGAGGCTCTGTTCTACTGGATTGATACGTGCACACTCAGTGGCTGGCCTAGGAAAGCCAAATTTACACACAGTCATAAAGGTGTTGCCAGCAAGCTTTCGCCTTCTACGACAATAATTGCTACACTTGTGCATTTGGTATCGTGTAACAAGTCGGTGCAGTTCAGGATTGGATTTCTCGTCAGGAATGTAACAAGTGATTCTATCCTGGATAAAGGCAAGTACATCATCGGGATCATCCTCCCCAATCACTGGAGCACCTTCTATCCACAACAACACATGATAGTGAGGTGCTCCCCTGGCTTGGTACTCCTTCTTCCAGTAGTACTGAGCTACTTGGCCCAATACTTGTCCTTTCACAAGGACTGTCTGGAAGAAAGCATGGAATTTGTTGCTAAACTGACGAGAAACAGACACTGGATCTTCAGTACAGAGTTTCCCAATGTTACAATTGGAGCTAGATGGAATGCCATTTACTCTTTTGAGGTAATCACTGATATCTGAAGATTCATACTCTGCACAACTAAATGTGAGAAACAGAGTGGGGGGGCCAACCTCCCGGATAATGCACTTTAGTTCACTCTGGCGAAGGAACCAGTAGTGCTTTGTACCACGCACACTTTGAAGCATGGTGGACAAATTTGTTTCAAGCTGTTCGTCACTTGAGTTTACTTGTGACAGCAGCTGTGATACGGTCACTGCCTGTCGCCTGGTACTTTTTAACATATTGTAAATACCAGCCGAGAGCTCTCTAAGCTCTTTTTGCCACAGCAGGTAAAACACATACTGGGCATTTTTTCGAAATCGAGAATCTTTGTTCAAAAGCCTACTTTTGGCATACTCAGCATGAGAAATCTTTTTCTCACGCTGATGAT
Source organism: Tethya wilhelma (assembly GCA_964030475.1). Lineage (NCBI taxonomy): Eukaryota > Metazoa > Porifera > Demospongiae > Tethyida > Tethyidae > Tethya > Tethya wilhelma. Next base: position 22,186,944 of record CAXIPT010000001.1, read on the forward strand.
TCTGGCCAAAAGCACCATTGGGAAACAGAGTGGGAAAACAAAGCAAGTCAAGGTGGCTCTGTCTGTTATCAATGGGATACTCTTTCACACTCAGCATCTTGTACTGATCAATGTCTGAGTGTGGAGGTAGCCTATTGTCAAGGTTACGCACTGTGTATGCTTGAAGGCCAGCAATATCATCTTCATTAGCTCTTTCAAGCATGGTGCTAGTAGCACTGTTTGCAACTTCAACTACCTGCCGACTAGTTTCATCAACAGCATTGTCTTGCACATCCTGGTAAAGCCAATTGATGTGCTTGAGCTTGTCTACTGCTGACCTAAGTTTGTCAACATCAACTAGACTACGCCACACAACCTTGTTTTTAGTTGGCCTGCCATTTACAAGTATGTAGAGCTCAGGATCAGCCAATCGTTTTGATAACTTGGCCCGGTCAAGTGTTTCAATTGTTTTTTTCAGAGGCAGTGGAAGGAAGAACATTGTTCCTTTGCATGCTTTCAAAGAGTTGTACGTTGGCACTTTTTTTGTGTAAGTACCAAGACGTACAACAGTTTGATAACACTTGGCAAGCTGAATCAGCTGTGTACTCAAAGGATCTAGCTGCTGCAATTCTGGTGGGAGAGGGGCTGTCTCTAAACTATTCAAAACACAGCGATTGGGCAACACATTCTTTTGTATGTTGGGCTTGCAATAAGTGCACAGGTAATGTTGCTCATTTAGAGCATTTGGATTCCTGTCAACAACAAAATCCTTCAACCTATGCCACACATCACTAGACAACTTGTCATCAGACAGACTGACTTTACGAACATTCTTCCTCTGACATAAGCGCTCACAGCTCATGCAGGGGATATCGGCATAGTCTTCCCGTTCCTTCTCAAACTTTGCTACCACAGCAGCATGTTCAAGGAGGAGTGGGGTCTCAATATCAGTCTGTCTGAACTTTGGGGCAGTCTCTGACACACCCTGGATGTAACCATCATCAGTTTCATCATCTTTTGAGGTGAGAAGCTTGTGGAGGCTAATACTGTGGGTAAGCTCAACAAGTTTGCTTACATCAGCATTGCGCAATGCCATGTCTAGCTCTTTAATTAGCAAATGGCTTCTGATTGCACCATAAACCTCTTTCAACATTTGATGCAGGAGGGGATAATGCACAGAACCACTTCTCAGAATACGGAGTTTACTGGTACACTCACTCTCATCATCATGGCATACTAATGGATGACCAAGCTTTGGAGTGGTAATAGGGACACCTGCATCCTGTTTAAACCCAGTGGTATTATGCCCATGGTAATAGGGGCACTCACTGTCAAGCTCATCAAGCTGGTGCCTAACCTCATTAATGGGGTTAGTAAAGATATCTCTGAGTGACACAATGCTCTTGAGCTCATCGTCACTCAGAGGTTTGCACTCTTGTGTGCATTTCCAGTGTGCACAAGGTGAATTGGGATTGGGATTGGGTTTCTTTTTCTCTAGAGGACACAAAGCCTTTTCTGCTACAATGCACACACCATTTCTAGTGATTGGAATGCATTTTCTCTTTACAGGTTTTTGATAGGCTGCATCATAGTAATACGGTTCTGTAGAACTATGATGCACTCCCTCACCCAGGTCTTTCCTATCATTGAATGTATTGGCTGCAATGCGCCTACAAGCACCCAGTAAACTACTAGCTTGAGTACGGCGAGTCTGAAATGCCTTTGCTAGTAATTTAGAGGCTGCGATCTTACAAACAGTTTTAGCTAACAATTTAGGGGACAGTTTCTGAGGCAATGAATGCTGCACTTCACAAAGGGAGTTGGTAAGCTCAGCACTATGTGACAGCAGATTGAACTGAAGGTTTTTCAGAATTGCTTCTCTGCTCACACCACGTAGTTCATAAAGAGCATATCTATTTCTGCGTTGAGCACAGATAATATGCTGCTTTCTTTGATAGTACATGTGCATTCGGACCTTTGCCATGGGCCTAGCACTAGCATACCACTTTCTCTGTTTAATCCTGGAGGCCATTCGGCATGCTTGTTTGTTTCGCTCATACATATTTTTCATTCTTATGCTAGCTGCCAATCTGGTTGCAGGCTTGTTTCTCTCATACATTTTTTTCTTTCTTATGCTAGCTGCCTGTCTGCATGCTGGCTTGTTTCTCTTGTACATATTTTTCATTCTAATGCTAGCTGCCTGTCTGCATGCCGGCTTGTTTCTCTCATACATATTTTTCATTCTAATGCTAGCTGCCTGTCTACAATATTGCCTGTTCTGATTGTACAGGTTTTTCATTTTAAGTTTAGAGGTCTCTCTACAAGCATCTTTGTTTGCCTCATAAAACTTTTGAGATTTTATTCTGGAAGACTGGCGATTTTGTAGTAAATCTTTGAAATAGTTTTTGTGTGATGAGCATTGTGAAGCATATTTAATTTTTTCTGGCTTTTCATGTTTTGCTGTCTCATAGTTTTCAATGCTTCGAGCCTTTTCTTTTTCAATATTGTCACAATAGTACTCCCTTTGTGCAGTCAAAGCCTTTTCTTTGTTAGCCAGATAGTACTGTTTTCGCTTGTATCGTTGTTGATACTTTTTTGAAGGCATGGCTACGTGATTATGGTATATACAGTGAAATGTGTACACAAACTATATATGCTATACAGTTACACAAATACTACTACGAATACACTAAGACACAGCAAAGTTAAACAAACACTGCTAAGAATACACTGAGGTTAAGACACAGCAAAGGTACAGTTACACAAACACTACTAAGAATACACGCAAAGGTACAGTTCAGTACACAAACACTACTTGGAATACACTAAGACACAGCAAACAGAGGTACAAACACTACGAGACACAGCAAACTGAGGTACAAACACTACGAGAAATACACTAAGACACAGCAAACTTGAAAGGTACAGTTACACAATCACTACAAGAAATACACAGCAAAGTTACAGTTACACACTGAAAAGTAAAACAACAAAGTTTAATAGCTATACTTGAACTTATCTCGCGTGCCAGTAGATTAGTGCTGGAACTTGAGACAAGGACTCGCAGGGAAATCTGGACCGCCTTAGGAACAACTCAAAGACACTTTTGGAACAACAAGAAAGTCACCCAACTGCTTGCAAACTGGTCACGGAACTAGTTATATCTGGCCCAAACCGGTTGCTGGAAGTCTTACTCAACACTATACTTTATGCGCATGTGCGCCACGCGTCCACGTGGTCGACGTCGGCAAAGACTTAACGATTTATAGCTTTGTCTTTGACGATCTTTACCAGATTCCACGTGGATCGTAGCAGTGTAGAAATTTATATTGTATTCTTCTTCATAGCCTTCCAGTTCTTTGCTCTCTCGAGTTATGTAGCAAGCAAGTGTCAAGGAATATACTACCTACAATAAAGAATACTATCCTGTGTTCAAAACGGTGAAAAGTTATTTCGTTTTTCTTGAAATCGTTTTCAAGTAAGTCAGTTAGGAAGTAAGTAAGTACGTAAGTTAGATGAACAAAATCGCACCCGTATGGCTTCTAACCAAGCGACTTCTAGAAGTGCCCTGGAGACTGTTTCTGACTTGTACTATTGTATACAGTTTGAAATCTACCTGAAAGAGTCTCAAAAGAAGGTTTGAAGGTTTAAATTTTTTTTATTGGAAATTTATAAGTATAAATATTTTGTATTGTGCATATGGGACATCCGGCCCATTCCTACTATACGTACTACCGTACGTATGATGAACAAAAATGGCACTATGGTGGCTTCCCACTAGCTCTCTCTACGAGTGCTGAGGAAAGTTTCTGTGAGTTTTAGACCGTGCATGCAATTGGTAATCTGTCATTGAGAGCCTCTGAGCAAGTTTGATGACTTAATTTTGTTTTGCTAGATTTTTATGATCATAAACATTTTGTATTGTGTCTATGGGACATTCGGCCCATTCCTACTATACGTACTACCGTACGTATGATATGTGAAGACTATAATTCTTTTGACTACAAAACTAGAATTTAAGCTAGCTCATAAACTACTACCCATTAATTCTAATCTCCCAGTCAGCATAATCAAGATGATAATTATTATTATGATAATTGTTGTATACCATAACTATACATGAATATATCATACGTACGGTAGTACGTATAGTAGGAATGGGCCAACTGTCCCATAGACACAATACAAAATGTTGGTCACTATAAAAATCTATTCAAACAAAATTAAACCTTCAAAGTTGCTCAGAGGCTCTCAATGAGAGATTACCAGCTGCATGCAAGGCCTAAAACTCACAAAAACTTTCCTAAGCACTCGTAGAGAGCGCTAGTGAGAAGCCACCATAGTGCCATTTTTGTTCTACTTACGTACTTACTTACGTACTTTCTAACTGACTTACTTGAAAAGGATTTTCAGAGAACCAGAATGTGTTGAGCCAACTTTGACAGCACAAAATAAGTTCTTTTCATGGGTACTATATTCCTTGATACTCGTTTCTATCATAAATAGGCCTAAACAAAAACTATAAAGCTTTGAAACTTAGTATATAAATTCCTGTACTACAATGCAGCCATCTTGTAGGTAGAGTTCAAAGGTCATCTATCCACGTGGCATTATTATGCGCATGCGCATGCGCATGCGCATTAGTCTTTTCCAGCATAATAAAGTGTATGATTGTTGTAGCTATAGTCAAGCTTTTTGTAAGGACTAACCAGTCTCTGATAGTCTCCATGCACACTGTAGTGTTAAAAAAAGTGAATGAACAAGTAGTAAAAATTTCAAAAAAAATGAGTGGTCACTAGGAATGGGCAGTGCGGTAAAAAGTATTGGAACAAGGCATGTCTCAATTTCGACACATGACTACTTCATTTTTAACTCAACTCTTGCCTGGCAGTCCAGTTATTCCACTGCTCAGCAAACTGATTAGTAAGAATTTGCAATAATAAACTATGTATACTATTGTACAGGTCATTGCATTTATGACACTGAGGATTCATATGAGAATAAAAATGAAGTAGTCATGTGCCGAAATTGAGACATGCCTTGTTCCAATACTTTTTACCGCACTGCCCATTCCTACACCACTCATTTTTTTGAAATTTTTACTATAACTACATAAATCCATTGGACGATTGTAACACAGTGAGTGCAACAAATTTGACTATAGCTATAGATTTATAATAATAATTATTGTTAATAATAGTTCCGGAGTAACTAATTTATAAGTCATATCTTTGAATGCCAGCTAGGTTTGCATTAATCACAGTGCATTTTATTTTAAAAACTCTGTGTAAACACTATTGACAAACATATTATCGGGATCAATCTTCATGGCATCACGAACATTCTTGAACTTGGTAAGATTGTCACCATACTTTCCCTTCAAGTACTCCACCATTGACCCATTGTGATCCAAGAAGGTCCATTGCTTTTGCCAGTGAGTAACTCCGCCCAGGCTTTCCCAGCCCTTGGCTATATCTTTGAAATAGCGACTAACACCAGGAGTATTGATAACACTGAGAACCTCAATACTTAGAACATGTTCTTGATCACCAAGGGAAGCTGGACAGAGGAAAGGTTTGCTCTTCTTCATTATTCGAAGCTTCATGGAAAGACTTAGTGGGAAGGCATTGACACCTTTCTTCTCAGATTCAAGAAAAAATAAGCCTGCAAGCATATAATTTTTAACCGGCTATATATATCTATAAATTATAATAGCATATGTTATTATAGTCTAATATAACTATATAGGCACAATAAAAAGCAGGGTTACGTATACAAGCAGTCTGGGAACTACCATTTATATACTGCAAAGATTGAGATAATAAATTATTGTAATAACAGTTTATTAATAAGTTATAATCTTTGCAGCATGTATACTTAGTAATGTTATTCAAGTGAAGATGAATGTTGTTGACAATGTGTATAAAATTAATCATTACCTTCAGATGAAAATTTTTCAGTAGTGTCCACAACAACCTTCACAGCTTCAGTTAGTACCACTGGGTTATTGATGTCAATAGGAAAGGCAAATTCCATGTCATAGGCATGGGTGAGATCAATGGCATCACGATAGTGGATTGCCCAAGGGACCTTCACCACCTCCTTTGTCTGGAGTGTTCCATACTGGAACTTGAGCATTTTAAAAGCCAAAACCAAAGATAGAGGAGTGATTTGGCTAAACATGGAACCAAGTATTGCTTTTCCTATGGACATAGCCCCTCCAGTAATCACATCCATGATCATGCTGTAGAGTGGCACTCCAGGGCTGTAAAACAAACATATGCATGCAGGTGGATATTATGGCAATGTCTGAATTTCATTGACTATATACTTCATTTTAAAATGCATCTTAGGTCTTGCAGATCAGTACAGAATTAGATGATTGTATAATTATTAGTAATAGTGATGTTTAATGATTTGCCGCACTTGGGAAAAGTAATTAACAAACAGTATAAAAAATAATTGTATATGAATCAAACGGTATTATTAATTTTTATTGAGACCAAGTCATACACATTCTTATAGTTAACAAAGCATGTAGAGCTTGTTAAATTTCAGTGTGAAAAAGTGAAGTATATAGTCATGTGCCTAAATTGTTCAGACATTGCCATACCTTACATTTATACAGATGGAAACTAGCTGGTTATAGTCCCTAGAAAAGTTGCATGGAGCAACTGTATACCATTATATATAGCTTATAGGATGAGCACTGAAGTGAATGCATAAACAAACACAAACTATTATAATTTATGCTAATATGCTCCACGTGCATGACCGGCGATTTTTGCATTAAACACTAGCAGTTAAACCCATTGTAAGTTGTTTTCGTTTTCTGGCAATCACAATGAAAATTGGTTATAGGAGTACATTTATTAAGAACACGAGGAGAAAATTGCACTATTGTGGCTTGCCAGTTGAAAACAGCTAAGAGAGTCTAAATTTGAAAGCTTATTAATTTTGTCTTTTATAAATGTTAACATTCTTTATTGCACATGTATGCATATGGCACATTTGGCCCATTCTTACTATAACAAGTAGTAAAAATTTCAAAAAATAAGCAGTGTAGGAATGGGCAGTGCGGTAAAAAGTATTGGAACAAGCTAAGGCATGTCTCAATTTCGGCACATGACTACTTCATTTTCATTCTTGTCAGTTGATCCCTCCTAAGGATCCTGCTAAGTGTCGTAAATGCAACGATCTATACAGTATATAATACTTACAATAGTGCGGTATAGCTTATTATTGTATTGGTTCAAATTCCTACTAATCAGTAGGCTAAGCAGTGGAGCAAACTATAACAGACAAGTAACTTAAACTGGACTGTTAGCCAAGAGTTGGGTATAAAAAATGAAGTAGTCATGTGCCAAAATTGAGACATGCCTTGTTTCAATACTTTTTACCGCACTGCCCATTCCTACACTGCTTATTTTTTTTGAAATTTTTACTACTTGTTCATTCACTTTTTTCAACACTACAGTGAAGAGACTATCATGCAGAGACTGGTTAGTCCCCATAAAAAGCTCGAGTTATCTGAGAAAACAGCTACATTGGCTGCTAGAGCAGCTTATGCGCATGCGCATTTAATGCCACATGGATGACCTTTGAACTCTACCTACAAGAAGATGGCTACATTGAAGTAAATGAATTTATACTCTAAGTTTCAAAGCTTTCTAGTTTTTGTTTAGGCTTATTTGTGATGAAAATGAGTATCAAGGAATGTAGTACCTATGAAAACGAGTTACTTTGTGCTGTCAAAGTTGGCTCAACACTTTCTGGTTCTCTGGAAATGCTTTTCAAGTAAGTCAGTTAGGAAGTACGTAAGTACGTATGTAAATTAGATGAACAAAAATGGCACTATTGTGGCTTCCCACTAGCTCTCTCTATGAGTGCTGAAGAAAGGTTCTGTGAGTTTTAGGCCTTGCATACAATTGGTAATCTGTCAGTGAGAGACTGTGAGCAAGTTTGAAGACTCAATTTTGTTTTGTTAGATTTTTATGATCATAAATATTTTGTATTGTGCCTATGGGACATTCGGCCCATTCCTACTATATGTACTACCGTACGTATGATACATAATTTTACTACTGTTAAGTACATATAAATACACAATCATGTGGCATGGTTCGACAGAACATGAACAAACAAATACAGACTAAGTGTCGGCAATTTATTGTCATATATATACGTCCAGTATTTGAGCAAATAAATTATAGCTATATTGCTAGATCTAAGATTTGCTCATTCTAGCGGTTAAACTATTTGAACAGGATTCTGATAAGATCTGGCAAATTTTTTTCCAGATTCTGAATTTTCGAACACTTTTCAAAAGCTTGGATCTAAGCCTCTCTGATTAGGCATAATCACTTGAGCTTAGCTTAGACCTAATCATGAGGCTTATTGGCCTAAGCTTAGACCTAATCATGAGGCTTAGGCCTAAGCTTAACCATGAAGCTTACTAGGTCTAACCTTAGACCTAACCATGAAGCTTAGGCCTAAGCTTAGACCTAACCATGAAGCTTAGGCTTAAGCTTAGACCTAACCATGAAGCTTAGGTCTAAGCTTAGACCTATATCATCAAAGCTTATAGGCCTAAGCTTAGGCCTAGGTCTAAGCTAAGACCTGCTTAGGCCTAATCAAGTGGCTTAGATCTAAGCTTTTAAAACTCATCGAAATTTCAGAATCCGGAAAAAAATTTTCCAGTCTGGATCCTAGCTGTACATGTTTTTTGTGTTAATTAATCGGGAAATTGCCAAATTCAGTGTACCCTCAACAATTATTATTTCTTAGACTACTTAGGCTACCAAATAATTATAGCATATGCATGCAATTGGTGTCACTCACTCTCTTGTTACTGCATTGGTGGTAAAGTCAATTTCTCTGGACCACAGATCATCATTCCATGGGTTCCACCACCAAGAACTGTCATGAGTGTTAGTCAACCTTATAACCTTTCCAGTCAATATCTCCATATCATGCAGTACTCTGTCCAGTACCACTTCTTTATCCTTCACAGAAATGAATTTGTCAAATATACTGTTGAAAGGAAACCAGAAGATCTCCAGAGAATCTCTCTCTCTAATGAGGTCCGTCAGCTCACTCAGATGGTCTTGTCTTAAAAGCTGACAGTGTGCATGCATATGTTTACTGGTATATATGTGCATTCACAAGCATATTATATTTTCAGGCATATACATGTATGTAAACTATAGTTTTGCATCAGGTGCAGGGATAACTATATAGGCCATGCATGATTACATTTATATTATTGTATCACCCTTATTAGTCTACTAGGTTATAAATATTATAATTATAAGCTTTAGACACTCAAAAAATTCACACAAATTGCATGGGCACCCTCCAATTAACTTTAGACATTCGTGCAAGCTTTTAAAAATCGGTCAAGTCGTATATACCAAGAACAATATTTTATATAGCTGGAATATACTATGATGCTCAAACTAAAAATTAAAACTATACTTGGCATAATATATATATATATGCCTTCAGAAGATTAGCAGTTTCAAAATAATAATTATTCAGATTGACTTTAATTAAGCACTTCAATTGGTCTTTATAGCTAACTAAGAGATCTATACAAATTCCTATTTTCCGAGTGTAAAGATAAATGACATGCCTGTTTGCTTGTTAGATACCTCTACTACAGATTATACAATCACCTATCAATCTGTATGTCAAGTGTCTAAATCAACGTACAGAGAGTTTGTGGGAGAAGACATTCTGCACGGAAGCATTCTTCATGGGGGACACTTCAACAGTCACATCAACAATGACTCCAAACAGCCCAAGGCTTACACTGGCTGCCTTAAGAATGTCTTCAGTACTGACACCTGCTTGGCTGTAATCATCTGGAATGACTTTGATATCTCCATTTCCATCAAATCAGACATGCTTGGCTGTGTTTTTCCAACTCCCTATGCAAGCACATGCATGCATTCTGATGTAATTTGATAAAAGTGTTCTGTTTATAAAATTAAAATATCTCCATGCAAGATTATAGAATCGTGCATGTCAAAATTTTATAAATCTTGGTATAATTATTATAAAGTCTTACACAATGTCATGTAAGTTGTCATCTTTCAGACGTATACATTAGATTTATATGATAGTCAAGAAACTTTGCATGTATATAGCTGCTCAGTTTAGAACACCTTTGTTGGAATTTTCTCAAGTTGTGAATTAGCAAACATGTAATTTTGGTCCAACAAAAACATGATGCTACTTTGACAATTAAGTTAATTTGTGCATTCGAGTATCGATATGAAAACTTTCATCAAAAAAAATATGCATGGTATTGCTAAATTTTGACATGTTCTAAGTTCAGAATCAGAACCTAGGCTATTTCAGAACGTGTTTACAGTGTATGCATAATAATGATGGTTATAAGATCTTTGCTTGATCGAGTCTATCAAAACTAATTAGGCTCAAATGCATGATTACGGGCATAAATATATGAAGGGTTTAATTGTGGGCTAGCTTGATCTAAGTCAATCTTATATACTTACATGACAGCCACCTGAAAAGATACCTCCATAAGTCACTGAAGGCAGCATAACATCTGCTGTAAAGCAGACATTGTTGTCCAAGAAAAATTGCATGAGTTGACCTGTGGTTACCCCAGGAGCAATAGTAACTTGAGTGCCTGTAAAGTGTGTTGTTGTACGCCAATAGTAATTTGAGTGACTATATAGCTGTATAGTGTGTTGTTGTATGCAGATTCCCCATCGTTACAAGGGCCCACAAATAATTGCTCAGACAGCATGCCAAGTTCAAAGTTTGCGCATGCAATCAATTAAGAATCAGTGAATCATGTGACCTATGTTGGCCTCAATTTTTGCTTGCCTATACAAGACAGCCTCATGGTAGTACTAAGTTTTAGATCTAACTTATCCAACTTCAGAGCGAAGATAAAATTTATATTGCGAAAATAACCGTATAGTGGGAAAGTTTCGTTGGTGCAAAATTAATTTCGTATATAAATCGTTCAAAATGCGGCAGAATTTTTTTTTATATTTTAAAATTTCACAATAATATTATGCAGCATGCACTCGTATATTGCACATAATGTGGAAGTTTTTTTTTTTTTTGCAGTTTTAATTTTCGTATATTCGAACGACATACGACTCTGAAAAATACAAAAATTTCTACCATACAAAAATTTCCCATTATACAGTATTGGATCTGTAGACAGCCAACGGTAAACAACCAGAGGCACCATATGGAGGGTGTCCGCTCTCACTCGTCATCAAACTATTGCCATAAGTCAACAAATAACTGTACTTCTAATATAAATCAGCTGAAAATCATGTACTTCAATGCCAGAAGTCTATATCCTAAATTTGATGAACTATGTATACTTTGCGATATGGAAAAACCAGATGTTGTATGTGTGACAGAAACTTGGTTCCACCGTGATATTCAATCAAATGAATGCTGCCTGCCTGGCTTTAACTGTGTCAGATGTGATAGAGATAGCCGTGGAGGAGGTGTTGCTCTGTTTATCTCTGATAAACTAGAGCATCGTGTAATTCTAAACGGTCATAATGAGTTAGAGTTTTTGTTAACTTCAGTCTATAGGGAACATAGTCCTAATTGTAAAATTAACTTAGGTTTGTGGTATCGACCTCCATCTTGTAATGTCGCATTAGATAAACTATTTTCTACTTTGGAAAGTTTGGATGTTAATTTTTTATCTAATTTTGTACTTTTGGGAGATTTTAATATTGATTTTTGTAACCGTCAACATCCCTTATTTTCTAACTTGTCAAATTTTTTACATAGTTTTGTACTCACGCAGGTCGTCCCACATCCAACCCGTGTAACCCCCAGTCACTCTTCTCTTATAGATCTTGTACTTTTGTCCGTTCCATCTCAGTTAGAAAGTTGCAATGTTATACCTCCTTTGTGCAACTCCAATCACAACGGGATCAAGTGCACTCTAAAATGGTCTTGCAAAGTACCGCTTGTAAAAAAGAACAAGAGAGTTGTGTGGAGATACTCACAAGCAGATTTTGGAAAAGCAAATGCCATGATAACGGAGACAGACTGGTCTTTTTTGCAGGATGAACCTGACCTAAACTCAGCATGGCACAAGTGGCACCAAACTTTTATGAATATCATTGAGAAATGTGTACCAAAAGCAACAATCAGTGGCAAAAGCCTTCCATGGATGAATAGCAAAATTAGAAGGAAACTGAGGAGACGGAACTGGGCATTTAGAAAAGCAAGGAAGACTGGAAAATCATCCTTCCACAACAAATATAAGCTATTACGAAATGAAGTAGTTAGACTACTCAAGATGGCCAAACGCAACCACCTAAAGAAAGTGTCTAACAATAATAATAAGAAGCAATTTTGGAAACTTGTAAAGCTCATGAACAAGACAACAAGTCGAATACCATCTCTGAGCTCTGATACTGTAAAGGCTACAACTAACGAAGAAAAAGCTGCTCTCCTCAATCGCACTCTGTCAACAAACTTTAATACTGATTATCCTCCTCTTACTCCCAATAAATGTACTGACTTTAAAGTCCACCCATCTACTGAATGCCCCACTGACGTACTTTGCACAGTCGATGAGGTCTACAAGCTAATAAACACTCTGGATGTCAACAAATCTTCTGGGCCTGACAGGATATCTAGTAGAATGCTGAAAGCCACTGCACAGTCAATTGCACCATCTCTCACATGTCTATTTAACAGATCTATTCAGATGGGAGAAATCCCGAGGGAATGGAAACTATCTTCTGTGGTACCTATACCTAAAACTACAACCCCTATAGTGATGACCCTGCAAATTATAGACCGATATCTTTGTTATCTGTAGTGAGTAAGCTGCTGGAGAGGCACATCCATAACTTAATCTATGATCATTTGCAATACTGTGATCTGTTACCACTGGACCAGTGGGGGTTCACCCCCGGAAAGTCAACAGTTACGGCGTTACTCTCTACAATAAATGACATCTTGACAGAAATGGATAATGGGCGGGATGTGGTACTAATATTCTTTGACTTACGCAAAGCCTTCGACAGTGTACCACATCTACTTCTCTTGCAGAAACTCAAAGACATCGGTCTTGAAGGTCACTTGATACAATGGGTCTCCTCATACCTTTGTAATAGACATCAATACGTTGTTGTGGATGGAGCATCCTCAGAGACCACAGCTGTCCTATCGGGTGTGCCACAAGGCTCAATTCTTGGACCGCTCCTGTTTTTAATATACCTTAATCATATATCTGCTCTGCCTCTATCAAGTGGTTGCAAACTAACAATGTATGCAGACGACATATTGCTGTACAAGATAGTAGAGAAATCAGAACATTACTTTGAACTGCAAGATGATATCAATGAAATACACCAAGCCATTCTCGCATGTTACCTAAATCTGAACTCTGCAAAATGTAAATTCGTTATCGCATCACGAAAACAACAGCCATGTAAACCTCGATCCTTTTGGTCTCTTTGTTAATATGGAAAAACTCCAACAGGTTGACAGTTACAAATATCTTGGTATAAACATCTCATCTAATATTTCCTGGAATGCTCATATTGAATGCATCTGTAACAAAACTAGGAAATTGGTTGGTTTGCTGTACAGACGCTTTTCCTCTTGGGCAGACACTAACACTTTACGATGTATATATCTTACCTGTATCCGACCTCACCTCGAGTATGCATGTCAACTTTGGGATCCACATACCAACAACTTGATACACAAGATTGAGTCAGTACAAAAGTTTGCGTGCAAAGTCTGTCTAAAACGATGGGATATCAGTTATGAGGACATGCTTAGACTTCTCAACATTCCTTCTCTCTCCAACCGCAGGCAATACCTCACAACCATGTACAACATCGTACACAATGCAATGTACTTCCCTTCTGGTGTTTTTGTACCTGACCACTCTGAATATAATAGTCACTTACGTAATCGTGTATATAATACTCAGAGATTTAATAGACCCTTTGCCCATAGTAATTACTTACTGTCATCATTTGTACCTAATGTAATCACAACATGGAACAATTTACCAGACTCAGTTGTGTCCTCTGATACCATTTCTGCTTTTAAACGTTTACTTTCAAATCATCTTTCAGAAGACTTATGAACTAGAATAGTGTTTTTGTTTCCTTACATAGACACATGTCTTACATTAGCATTTTGTTGTGCTACTCATGTTGTCTTTTGTCATTTAATCGACATAAATTTTCATAGAGAAAAANAAAAAAAAAAAAAAAAAGACACTTTTGTAACAATTTTCTTGTAAAACGAGAGAGTATGGATGTGCGAAGACCTAGCTAGCAACCTGTCATATTCCATCTTTGAAACACCTGATTCTGGTTCTGAAGACTGTGACGTGATTCACTGATTCTTGCATGGGCCAATCAAATACGCTGTCATAATAATTATATTATGTATTTGCCTTAAAACTAATAAGGGAATTCTGATCATATACAGCACATCTTTCAGATGTTTAATTGTAAGATCTTATAGCACATCTTTCATATGTTTGTAAAATCTTCAATTGATTATGGTATGCAGCTTGTCTAACATGCGTGATGCATGATTGTATAACTTAGGATGTAGTATACTTAGTAGTACACATGTATTATACTCTATACACAAGCTTATAATATATTGATTGCTAAGCAAAAACAACTTTAATCAACCTACATAATTGCCGACCGCATTAGCGATTATGATTACTTTTTGCGTCCAATTACACTTACTTTTTGTTTCCGATTACAAGTTATGAAAGTTATTATGAATGATTTTACGCCAATTATCATGGCTTTCTCCAAGAAAAGAAAGGCATACAATCTTAAGAATCAAACGATGGCACGAGGGGTCAACAAAAACATCATGTAGTCTTCATAAGCACAATTTGAATCTTCAATCAACCTCTGAAAACTTGTCATCTTGCACTAGACAATTTTGATCATCACGGACTGTGCACGTGCTAGCAATGTGATATGCACGAGATACTTCGGACGGGAGAAAAGGTGGTATTTGGTATATATTGATTGTGATACATGTTAGTGGCATTGTGCATGTCATTAACAGTTGTTTTTACAATAATCTGCCATGGCTGCTTCAGTAGGAATCTGTGTTGGATCCTGACTGTACCTGCGCTACAATTTCTTCTAATCACTATTCAAACACATTATGAAATTACCCTTCCATTTATGAAATAGGGCTTGCTAAATTTTGTAGACTTTTTGGTAAATTTGGACATTTTTAAAATTAAAACTGAAAAAAAAATAACATGCTGCTTTTGCCAGAAAAAAATTTTTAGAATGTAAGAATTTTTTGAAAAATTTAGCTAAACAAAGTGAAATGTTGCATATCTATGAAATGTACAAATTTGTACACCTCCAAAATTACAAAGAGTATACAAATTTGTACACTTTCAAATTTTGAAGGGTGTACAAATTTGTACACCCACTCAAGGGTGTACAAATTTGTATACCCATGTCAGAATTCACACACCTTTGTTCAACTTTGGACACTTTATGTAAAATTTTGTCAAGATTTGAAAAAATTAAGACTTGTATGCTGAAATTTTACAAAAACTTAGTGAATTTTAGCACCCTCTCATATAAACAGAAAACCAATTCAATAATGTGTTAAGTGTGATTTTGACAAAATTACCATTTTCCAATTTCACAAGTAAACCATATCATTTGAAAGCTCTCATCACTCTGACCACAATGGTGCCAGTCCCATTTCAATACGACCTTCCTAGGCTGAGATAGGCTTGGTAATGTGTTGCTGGGTTCTTGGTTTCTCATCACGTATGATGGTTTTAGGTTCTCAATTGGTTTCTTATCTCACTCTATGATAATATAGGTTATCAACACATTATCAAGAATATCTCAGCCTAGGAAGGTCGTATTATCAGTACCATTCTGATTCGCGTGAAGAGATCTTTCAAATGATATATTTTGATGCCAGATTTAAATTTTGATTAAAATCATCAAAAACCATGCAAGGCCTTTGGTCATTGACAAGTGCGATTTTGACAAAAATTACCATCTTCCAATTTCACAAGTAAACCATATCATTTGAAAGCTCTCATCACTCTGCCCACAATGGTGCCAGTCCCATCTCAATACGACCTTCCTAGGCTGAGATAGGTCTGGTAATGTGTTGCTGGGTTCTTGGTTTCTCATCACGTATGATGGTTTTAGGTTCTTGGTTTCTCATTACTGTATGATGGTTTAGGTTCTTAACACATTATCAAGAATATCTCAGCCTAGGAAGGTCGTTTTGAGCTGGGATCAGTACCATTGTGATCAACACAAAGAGAACTTTTAAATGGTATGGTTTATTGCAAGATTTGAATTTTGATGAAAATCATCAAAAACCATAGATTATAGCCTTTGGTCAAGTGCGATTTTGACAAAAATTACCATTTTCCAATTTCACAAGTAAACCATATCATTTGAAAGCTCTCATCACTCTGACCACAATGGTGCCAGTCCCATTTCAATNTAAGCCTGTAAACACGTGGAATCTGGTAAAGGTAGTCAAATGAGCGAATTGGGCTCTGATTGCGCAATACCACACTACGAGTTTGTGGTTTGTTGAAACTGGTTAAAACCAGTCTTCGAGTAAAGTTTCGAGCAGTTTGATGATGATCACTTGCTAAGCAGCTTGGTACAAAGTTGATCAGCAGCAATCAGCATTTTTGCAGCAGACCTTAATATTCAGTGAATAGTACTCTGACTTTGTGGCCTTGAACTGCCGTGGCGAGTCCCCAAACGGCAGTACGTAGCAGTCATCGACTATACTGCAGACAGGAGTGTCAGATAAGTTTGTGTTTGTGTATTGTTGTTTGTTTGCCTAAATTAACTGATTGTGCCCTAAATAGCCCCCTATAAATATTCCCTTCATGTATATAGTGGCCCTTTGTTTGTCATTTTCTTTGTATTTGTATCTCAGTTGTTAAAATTAAATTATTATACATATATTAAATTATATTCTTTTCCAAAAACTGAGTTTAACTCCTTTTACATTTCTAATTACTGAAATTCTGTGAAATTTTATTTTGCAGTCAGCATTCATTAATTTTGTTTTGTATAGCTAGTTTGTAATGCCTTCAAAAAAATATCAAAAACAGTACAAACGAAAGCAATATTATGTTGCTAACAAGGAAAAGGCTTTAGCTGCTCAAAGAGAGTATTATTGTGACAATGTTGAAAAAGAAAAAGCTCGAAGCATGGAAAACTATGCGGCAGCAAAATGTGAGAATTCTGAAAAATTAAAGTGTGCTTCTCAATTCTCATCACACAAAAGCTGTTTCAAAAATTTACAACAGAATTGAGTAGCTTCCAGAATAAGAGCCCAGAAGTTTTATGGCAAAAATGTTGAAGCTTCCAGAGAAGCTACCAGTATTAGGAAAAAAAAAGTTGTATGAAAAACATCGGCAGGCTTCCAGAGTGGCTGCCAGTATTAGAATGAAAAGGATGTATGAGAGCAGATTTGTAGATTGGCCTCAAGAGTTAGGCAAAAGAAGTGGTATGCTAATGCTACCAAAAGACCATTGACAAAACCAAAGCATACTTCCAGAGAAAGAAGCATATTATTCGTGCTCAACGCAGAAATAGATATGCTCTTTATGAACTACGTGGTGTTAGTAGAGAAGCAATTCTGAAAAACCTCCAGGTCAATATGCTGTCACACAGTGCCGAGCTTAACAACTCTCTTTGTGAAGTGCAGAGTTCATTGTGTCAGAAACTGTCCCCCAAATTGTTGACTAAAACTGTTAGCAATATAGCAGCCTCTAAATTACTAGCTAAAGCATTTCAGACTCGCCGTACTCAAGCTAGTAGTTTACTAGGTGTTTGTAGGCGCATTGCAGCCTATAAACTCAATGATAGAAAGGACTTGGGTGAAGGCATGCACCAACCCTCAAGAGAGCCTTATTATTACAATGAAGCCTATCAAAAACCTGTAAAGAGAAAGTGCATTGCAATCACTAGAAATGGTGTATGCATTGTAGCAGAAAAGGCTCTGTGTCCTCTAGAGAAAAAGAAACCCAAGCCCAATCCCAATTCACCTTGTGTGCACTGGAANAGTCATGTGCCGAAATTGAGACATTCCTTGTTCCAATACTTTTTACCGCACTGCCCATTCCTACACTACTTATTTTTTTGAAATTTTTGCTACTTGTTATTATTATTATAATTATTATTATGTAATTCACCACGCCACCAGGAGGCGCAAAGGGGGAGGAGAGGAACAACACACACACATGCACTTGAACACAAATAACAATCAAAAAAGAGTACAAATAAACTGAGAAGAGATAAAAAGCTAGGAGAGTCAAGTTCCATTCAATTATACTACGTACTGTAACTGGCATGTGCCTATTGTTGCATGTTATACTGATTCAACTAACTTTTTGAATTGAGCCTCATTCGTGATGATGTCCAGTCATCAACTGTTGGAGAAGGTGAAGCAGGAAGCAGCAAGTCACAAGTATTGATAATCATTCCACCAGAGTCAGGATAGGTTGGAGACCAGGTATGATATGCTCCACCCATACCCACCTATAATAATAATAAAAATAATTATAATGTAGATTACAGTTAAACTTTGAATTCAAAGGATAATGAATTGTGTAAACCCTATATTATAAAGGAATGACTTTTAAACAGCACAAACTAACAACTAAGGAGCATACGATAGCTAACCTTGTCAAGAGTTCAATTAAAATGCTTGATTATCATAATAACAAAATTATAACAGTAAAACTTTGAATTCAAAGGATAAAGAATTGTGTATAACACTGAAAGAATAACTTCTAAACAGCACAAACAAATAATTAAGGAGCATAATTATGATAGCTATAACTTTGTCAAAATTCAATACAAAATGCTTAAGGAAAAAGTTGATGTAGTAGTCATAGCTGTGTGATTAAGGCTAGGTTCACAGAACTTCCTGTTGCATTACGTTGAATCATGGGCACCTATAAATTATTATGGATTGCAATTTGCACTCCTATTCTCGCACTGATTCCAATGCACGCATAATTTTTCTTTGTATAACCACGTGGCAAGTTGCAGCTATTTAACATACTTATACGCTTAGACTTACACAAATCTAGCTTCTTTCTTCCCCGTTCCTTCTCTTCGTGCGCTTCTACTGCTCATCATGTCTTGTAAGCATTCAAATTCAAACTCCACGTGGTCACACATTTTTATACACGCATCTTGTTCCAGATGGACACATCATGGCTTCACTACACGGTGTGAATTAATATGCATACAACTTCCGTGCAGTAGCACCTCTTTTTTTTGCTAGATTTAATATTATGGTGATGAACTTAATTTTTATACTGTGTCTTTGGGATAGTCAGCCCATTCCTACTACCGTATATAGCGGGAAATTTTTGTGAGGGAAAATTTTTGAAAATTTGGCGGTTTGGCAGCTTTCCACGAAATTTTTCCCCCATGAAATTTGTAAGGTACAAGGTCGTCATGTAATGTTGAGACGCTATCCGTGAAAATTTTCCCCGCGAATTTCTATTCAAGACGAAAATGCAAAAATTTTCCCCCACGAAAAATTCCCACTATACGGACCATAGTATTACGTGTGATATACTTTTTACAGCACTGCCCATTCCTACACTCACACATTCTCAATAATATCCGGAAAATTCTGAGTCCGGATTCTAGAATCTAAACACTCTGTTTTACAATCTAAACAAAATTAATGGTTGTAGCACTAATTAATTTACTTAGATTCTAAACCGGATGGAGAATTTTCCGGATCTCTGGCCAGCAGCGGCCATGCAGGGTCGGGGCTAGGCAGTGACCATCACTCTGACTTAGTTTCCTTATTTTTTGAAATTTTTATTACTTAAGTTGTTCATTCACTGGTTTCAACACTACAGTCTGGAGACTATCAGAGACTGGTTAGTCCCTACAAAAAGCTGGACTATGTAATGCGCCCAAGGGCTGAAGTTAATAAATGTCATGCATCCCTCGTGCTTGTGATATAAGTAATTTTAAATTACATCCCTAGGCATTTTTACCATGGCTACTTTATGCTCGTTGCTATAGAGCTTTCTGAGAACCTTATCAACAAGGGTTCATGCTCAGTATATAACAAACCTTTGCCAGTGAAGATAAATTCTTGAATCAGTTGTATAGTATGGCAACTTCGACTCCTGAACTCAAAACTATAATTTGTTGCTAGAAAACGTTTGAATACACTCAGTGCCAGCTAAGTTTTTGAAGTAATATATAGCTTCTTTAAAATTATTAAATAAATATCCCTGACAACACGCAACGAAGCAAGACTCGGTTCAAGCACTCAACCTGGCCCCTCCTCTTTAGTGCCCCACCCCGGCCCTTTGCATTCATCGTCATGAAAGCAGCTCCACCCCATGTCAAGCTGAGCCACCAAGAAAGAAGAGACGTTTTGAAAAACGCTGAATGATCAAGAGTTGGAGACCTTGTCTAAACCATTTATGCCAAAAAACACTGAAAGTGTATTATATGAACTGTTCATTTTAACCTCTTGTGCAATCTTGCCTTAAGCAAATGTGGTTAGTGCATTATGAGTTTGTGGTTATAGTGCAAATAGGAGTTTGTGGTTAGTGCAATATGACAAATATTTACTTTGTAACAACATAGAAACAGGATGTAAAGCAACTATATACATGCATTATAATGCTATATAGAGCAGCTAATGCACATGCACATTAAATTCCACATGGATAGATAATGACTTTTGAACTTGACCTAAAGATTGCTACTGTAACATTAAAGTACATAAGTTTAAAAGCTTTCTTGAAAATTCTAGTTCTGTTTAGGCTTATTTGTGATGAGAATGAGTATCAAGGAATGTATACAGTACTCATGAAAAGAACTTATAGTTTGTGCTGTCAAAGAACACATTCTGCTGATGGTTTTCTGGAAATCCTTTTCAAGTAAGTCAGTTAGGAAGTAGGTACCACATACATTAGCCGGAATGGCAGTATTGTGGCTTCCCACTGGCAGTGACTCTCTTAGGCCTTGCATGCATTTGTTAATTAATCTGTCAGTGAGAGCCTCTGAGCATTTTGTTTTGCTAGATTTTTTATGATCATAAACATTTTGTACAATGAGAACTGTTACATAGGAGTGGCAAAATTATAAAAAGAAGCAAACAAGATAGGAATTGTGGTCAGATTGAGTGATAAGTTCATTTCTGTGTAAAGGCCTATAATGTTCATATCCCTACAGCTCAATGATATAGTGCTGGTGTCATAAAATTCTGGTCAGCCCGTGAGATTGGTCACCCCCCGTGACTAATTTCACAGGATAATAGTACGTGACCTTGACCTGAGTTTCAGTTACGTAGCTCATGAAGTGACAGCAAGGGTTAAGACTACTCAGAAACTGTCATGGTGTCCATAGCCCATATATGAGCCAGTAAGTGTACGTCATGTAGCTTCACTGCTATAAACCAATCGATGGCGGAGGCAGAGTCAGAAGGAGGAGCAGATATACTTTCGGCCAATTGTAGCACACTACCAACCCATGGTACTGATTTGTGTTTTCAGCAATAGATTATTAAGTCAACACGAACTTTTTATCAATTTTAATCTGTTTTAATATGATTAAATTTTAGAATATTTAATTATACTGTTCAAGTTCTAGGTTTTTTGTTATCATTAATAAACCAGTTTCTCTATACATGTATGAATTAATCTTAATAATCACATGACAACGTGAACATCATTGTACGAATCACATATGGGGTTAGCACGTTCTGTGATTAGATTGTTGATCAGCACTAAAAGCAAGCGCTCAGGCGCTAGGCACATCATATCATGTACATGCAGTGTAGCTGAAACTAAGGAGGCTATGTACAAGTACAAAAGCAGCTAAATTGGCAAAGATCTAGGCCTATGTGAGTACCAAGAATCACTAACACTTTACCTACTCTTTCTAAGAGCATATTAGCTTTTCCACCCAAGTCGTGAAAGGGATGACCATTTTTACAAAGGGGTGCGTGACTTCCCGTGTATATCAGTCACCCGGGTTCCCAAATTAATGGTAAAATGGGCACCCGGGTGACTAGAATTTTAGATTTTACTGTGAGATTAGTCACTCCGGGTGACTAAAAATGGGGGGTGACCAATTTTACACGACACCGGGACACAGGAAATGAACTTTCACTCACAATCGTATAGTAGTGAGTAGTAAACTGGATTACCTTGAAGTTCCTTTCTGAACAGAACTTGAGCTAGTATCAGAGTTTCACGGCAGTATGAAAGTATCACTAGCAATAGTAGCATGACTGAAGCTATAGACAGAGGGTTGGATCAGTCTAGACTTGAGAACGATAAAGCAGTCTGACTCATTTCATCTCGTTGCTCAGCTCCAATTATTAGAGAGACTTGCAAACCAGTCTGGCTTCCACCCCAGTATATACACCCCAGTATATACCTCAACTGTTCTCTCCTAGCTTGTCACCAACCAGAATTTTCACCTGAGGCTGTTCTCAGGCTGATCTGCACGTGTAGAATCAACCCGGCAAAGATCGTCTCTCTCTACGCGCTCTAAAGCCTCGCCTCGCTCGGAATAATTAACCGCATACTCAATCCACTTTATAAAGAGGGAGCTAAATTGTGTACAGCAGTACAGCTTAATTTTTGTAAAATCTCTCTTCAAAGTTGTGATCACCGCAAGAGTGGAACTTACACAAAAACTATCTGTCATGCATCATCTCTTTAGAAGTATACACATTCTTTTTGTAATAAAATGTAATTGTATTATTGTAATAATAGCACTCAGAATTTCTTTTTTTTTGTTCCTAAATGACAACTGTGTACGATGTGAGGTTTTTTCAAAAATACATTGCATAGCTGAAATTTCCCTAGCTGAATGCGGTAGTACTACGTGGGCATACATTCCCAGTTGTATAGTACTAAGTGCATGCCTTTGCACATGCACATGCAGTGTGAATGCCGAAGTGTTGGGTAGGACATGTAACAAATTCATACAGGGTGCTATGTAGTATATACAATATTAATCTAGTAGTCCTGCAAGGGTGCAAAACTTAAACATTAACCAAGACCCCCCAAAACATGACATTGTACATAGGCATTCACTTATTTTCGGTTTCTCGATCCCAAAAGCTGATCATATAGTTTATAATTATATCAGGTATATAGGGCTTTAAATGTACTGGTTATGTTTGTTGTTGTGGGCAACCTTACCTTAATATTGTGTTTTTTGGCTGCTTTAATAATCATTGTGACTTCCTCTCTTGTCTCTGGCTTGACATACAGCAACAAATTAGAAATTGTAGTCCCCCAGTTTTCAAAGTGAGTGACTGAGAACTTTATGTTAGGCATTTCTTGTTGTAAAGTGTCTCTCAGACCACCCAGCTTCACAGCAGTCTGTGCGTTCTGCACAATGAACTCTCCATTCCTGATGCTAGGTCCATCTGCTTTTTTGCTGTTAACGGCATCATAAAGAAATGGAGATTTAGGATCATTCATTTGAATGACGCCAATTTCCTTATTAATAAAAGGAGGCATATCACTTGGGAGAGAGCTGCCACTGCCAGGCTTAGCCCTGAGTTCGGACATGATGATGACTTGATTCACAAAAATTAATACGACTTGCAATAAAATGAGTAGAGTCTTGAGATGCTACACGTAGCTCTACCGCACAGGTAGGAGTAAAGTGCCTGTAACTTGCAAGCCCTCTTTATACTGAGTACGTAGCAACGTATATAGGTCGCTGTGCGGCATTTCGCGCGTTACGGCTTAAGTTTTGCGCCGGATCCGGACCGCGCACTATTGACATCTGACGATCTTTTCCAACCATGCTGTTTAGTCAGGAATACGCAACTTAAACTAACATTGAATTAGAAGAAACTTATAGTTCACCTATATCATCATAGCATTTTGACTCTACATGAGCCACATGCATTGAATTAGCAAAATCAATTAGCATATTGAATTCCTGTAGTTATTAGTTTAATCAGTTAAAAACCACCGAACAGCTGTGAACAGTTACCGTGGCAGTGGCCCTTATTAGCAATAGCTTTAGGTAGGTAATTGAAAAAAAGGCAATACCTCATGCCGGGCACATGTACAGCCCTTACTATAGCTATTACTTTACACTGTAAAAATGCCAGGCAGGAAAATGATGGTGAACCTCACTAGCTGACCATGTAGTGATATCTGTGACATCACCATACGGACAGTGTATAGATTTTTTTGACCTATAATATTATGCCTCATGGCATATAGGCTATCCATAATTAGTGTTCACTTCTAAGTTCAAAAGCACCGCCTATAGTTTACATTGGTCACGGTATATACACTGTATTGAACCACTAGCTGATATACCTAGGGTAGTTCGTACACCCTAGGTAGTGTATAAACTTATGACTTTACTATGATACAATTAAGCTATTTGTATTATAGGTTTTAGAGTGTATGTATTGTTTATAACAATATATTTACCACAACATGCCACAATAATATCACCACAATGACCACACACAAAGCAGCCTGTAGCTGTGAGTTTACTAAACTTCCTAAGTGTTGTCAAAAGACATATGGCACTCTTGTTGGAGGTATTTGAGGAGTTTGGAGGTTATAGCTATTCGGTAGTGTGAATGATTCACAACAATNGACCGCGCACTATTGACATCTGACGATCTTTTCCAACCATGCTGTTTAGTCAGGAATACGCAACTTAAACTAACATTGAATTAGAAGAAACTTATAGTTCACCTATATCATCATAGCATTTTGACTCTACATGAGCCACATGCATTGAATTAGCAAAATCAATTAGCATATTGAATTCCTGTAGTTATTAGTTTAATCAGTTAAAAACCACCGAACAGCTGTGAACAGTTACCGTGGCAGTGGCCCTTATTAGCAATAGCTTTAGGTAGGTAATTGAAAAAAAGGCAATACCTCATGCCGGGCACATGTACAGCCCTTACTATAGCTATTACTTTACACTGTAAAAATGCCAGGCAGGAAAATGATGGTGAACCTCACTAGCTGACCATGTAGTGATATCTGTGACATCACCATACGGACAGTGTATAGATTTTTTTGACCTATAATATTATGCCTCATGGCATATAGGCTATCCATAATTAGTGTTCACTTCTAAGTTCAAAAGCACCGCCTATAGTTTACATTGGTCACGGTATATACACTGTATTGAACCACTAGCTGATATACCTAGGGTAGTTCGTACACCCTAGGTAGTGTATAAACTTATGACTTTACTATGATACAATTAAGCTATTTGTATTATAGGTTTTAGAGTGTATGTATTGTTTATAACAATATATTTACCACAACATGCCACAATAATATCACCACAATGACCACACACAAAGCAGCCTGTAGCTGTGAGTTTACTAAACTTCCTAAGTGTTGTCAAAAGACATATGGCACTCTTGTTGGAGGTATTTGAGGAGTTTGGAGGTTATAGCTATTCGGTAGTGTGAATGATTCACAACAATCATGATATGGAGTGGTGACCATCCAGTTTCCTACATAATTTATTAGATTAGAACAAGATGTGTTGTCAGTAACAGCTATAGATTAGACTTGAAATAGTTACTTTTTTTGCTAAATTAGGATCAGCTCCTTTCTCATTGACAAGTAGGCCAGTATGTCTTCTTTATCATGAGCGAAGTAGCTCCTGACTAATTGAGCAAGGAGATGTAGTCAGCTACTGGTTAATATCATAATAATTATTATAGTCTAAATTAAAAGTAGAATAATAAATTAAGAATAATTAATTTTTTTGTCTCGTACAATGTTAGTGTACAACATCATTTTAATCTTTAAAATGTTCTTAATTAAGGTATTCAATTGCAAACTTTTACGCTTGACGATGGTGATATCAAATGGGACAAGGCTTCGACATCGATGCAACCAATGTTGATGGAAGAAATGCTAAGAATTTGTAAGTGTTTGAGATGTTGTAGTGCATGAATGGAAGAATTTCACCAACCCCCCTTGCTCAGTTGCCCATCAATATATTAAGCTATCTCCAAGTTAGTCATGTGGATTGAATGGAATGACATCAGAAAGTTCATTGAAAGCAGTTAAATTAAGACCACAAGCTTGCTTGTAAGTTTAGTCCAAGAATATTTGGATGGTCTCCGGTATGTAGAATTCGACTCCGTAGTCCATATTTCAGCATCTTGATTAAGGTACTACTAAGAGACACATTGTCTGTCATAGTCAACATCCATTTATCTGTGCTATTTGCTACACAATATCCAAGTGCAAAACAATCGAATGCTGTAAGACTATATCTACCGTCAAACAAAAGTTTGCCAGAATTATTCCTATAGGTAACACACTATCACAGTTGGCTTTTTCTTGTGCTTCGTACAAGCACTGAATCACAAATGGCTTAAAACTCATGTCTTCATTCCTTCCTCTTCTTGATAGAATGATATCCCATCCAATTCCCTGAAATCCTGTTAAGCCAGCTACAAACCTCAAGACAATATCCCAACCAGTCCTTTTACAGTGTGCTTCAAATACAGATCAGATTCTCTGGTTGTTTGGTGAGAGCTGAGATATGTAAAATGCAGCCAAAAACTCTTGCCAAGTGAGATGCAGGAAACTATGAGAGATTGAGATCAGTAGGAGAATTCATGAAGCCAAAATGGTAAAAACCATTGGGAAGCTTGTGAAAGATCACCTCATCTCTTTCGAGGCCTTCAAATGCAACTTGGGCCAATGAACTAAATAACTTGTGTAACTGTGGTGAAAGATCTTCTAAGTTTTCTGGCAGTTGCTCAGCTAATTGTGTGTCTCCAAAGTTAGCATTCAAGTATCTTTGTAATAATGTCAAGCACATCTCAGTGTAAAGTTGCGTTGCAGTGTGGGGAATGGGCCTATTGACTGCTTTGTTGAATCTGTAAGTCTCTGTAGTTATGGCACAATTCAGTGGAATGTACATCAAGCTCTTGATAGCAGGATGAGCTTCTATATGTATGTCAAGAAGTCTGCAAGAATACCGGGTTGTGAAGCAAACTTGGCACGTGCATACTGTTGAATAGAATACTCACTAAATCCAATCACTTCTACTTGTTTTTGTATTTGAGGCTTAGCTACTGCAAAAAGGTTAGCAGTAGCAGAAGGTCTACTTGTGACTAAGACTTGACAATGGGAAAGGTATGTGCCTCGGATAAGCTCAACAAACACTGAAGACTTTTGAAGTGAAGCTGGGAGTTCGTCAAAGCCATCTAATACAAACAGCACATCCTTCCCTTCAGTTGATTCAATCTCAGTGGCTACAGCCTGGCATAGCTCTTTGTTACTATGGTAACACAGATCCTCTACTTTCTGAGCTTCCTGCACACTCTTCTCATGCAGTCGCAGAAGAATGACTAGTGAATATTGTTTCATGGTCTCAATTTCGTCCCACCTTCTACAAAGCTCTCCTACACATGTACTCTTCCCAACACCAGGTGCACCATGCATGTATATGCACTTTATATCTTGCTGACCTGGTAGGTTCAGAACTTCTTCTAGCTTAATTCGTTCTTTTTCCCTGACAATGTCGTCGACAAGACCATGAAGAGTGGCTTTTGTAAATCTATCCATTTCTAAGCGACTCACTTGATTGGTCTTTACAAGAGCAAGGTTGACAAATGTATCTAAATTGAGATATGGAAACTTGTCTGATAACATGCATGCACTCCTATACACTCCTTTGAGGTATGTTGCATAGTGAATTATTGAGTCATGGAAGACTTGCTCATGGTGTCCTGGACTAATAGGCTGACAATCTGTGGTTCAGAGATAAATGATGAACAATTAAGTATTATTCAGGCCGTACTGTGTTACATTATTGAATAGAATTGCTTTTATTGTAATTTTACGCACAAAGCAATAATACTGATTTTTTATGGTCATGTGACTAGTCGATGAAAAGAAGCTAAAATAATGTTCACATGCATCAAACACAGTTACTGTAATATTAAAAAGTATGTGATTGTTCTATAATAAGTATAATGCCCACATACGTACAGCCTTCAAAAACTTTTAATTATGGATATTCAATGCACGGTTAGTAGTTCATGGCAATCATGCACAAATTAAAATTCACAACACAGTACAACAAAAATTTGGAGTGGGAGTGACCACAAAACACCCCATTCACATGTCTAGGTAGTGGTGGGAATCATGTCCAGTGGAGATGACAGTTCAAAGTCATTTCTTGTGAGTGCATGGAGAGTTAGGATGTACGGTCTCTTAGATAGCATGTGCCAACAATCACTTCTGTTTTGTACCTTACACAGAAAGATTGTGAATCTTTCAGAAATTACTTTATGGCTGCTCTTTGTCATGTTTAATCTTTTATGCAATAGCTTTCACTGAGCTCATAGACTGGCAAAAATTTTGCTAAATCACTGAACTGATTGGTCCAGGAGCACATGTGTGACACTTTCTAGAGATATGTTGTGCATGCATGACATTGTAGCCTCAACTAGTACTCGTGTCACTTACATCCACCAAACTCTTATATATACCCACCTTGTAACCTGACCAATCATGTACGTGACTAATGATACGTAACCAGACTCTCCTTGCTTATTTTCTATGAAATACGAAGGAGGAGCTTGGAAACAAGGCTGTTCAGTGATACATTTAGCTATAACTATTTTATTTCATGGGGAAACATTTGTGGTTTGCCTCTCAACCATTTCGGAAATCACTTAATATTAATTACCATGCATTTCCCTCATAACTGCCAGCATATCTGCATGCTTTAGAATAAAGTATGATCATCAACTAACCTCCATCAGAGAAGTCAGTATGAGCTGAGCTGAGCACTTTGCAAACTGCCTCAGCATAATCTTCCTTCCCAGCTTGAATAAAGGTTGTAATCAGAGCTCGATAGGTAGCACTGAGACCCAGCTTGTACTGCCATTNATGAGCTTCTATATGTATGTCAAGAAGTCTGCAAGAATACCGGGTTGTGAAGCAAACTTGGCACGTGCATACTGTTGAATAGAATACTCACTAAATCCAATCACTTCTACTTGTTTTTGTATTTGAGGCTTAGCTACTGCAAAAAGGTTAGCAGTAGCAGAAGGTCTACTTGTGACTAAGACTTGACAATGGGAAAGGTATGTGCCTCGGATAAGCTCAACAAACACTGAAGACTTTTGAAGTGAAGCTGGGAGTTCGTCAAAGCCATCTAATACAAACAGCACATCCTTCCCTTCAGTTGATTCAATCTCAGTGGCTACAGCCTGGCATAGCTCTTTGTTACTATGGTAACACAGATCCTCTACTTTCTGAGCTTCCTGCACACTCTTCTCATGCAGTCGCAGAAGAATGACTAGTGAATATTGTTTCATGGTCTCAATTTCGTCCCACCTTCTACAAAGCTCTCCTAC
Source organism: Tethya wilhelma (assembly GCA_964030475.1). NCBI lineage: Eukaryota > Metazoa > Porifera > Demospongiae > Tethyida > Tethyidae > Tethya > Tethya wilhelma. The sequence goes on from CAXIPT010000001.1 coordinate 22,216,356, forward strand.
ACATGTACTCTTCCCAACACCAGGTGCACCATGCATGTATATGCACTTTATATCTTGCTGACCTGGTAGGTTCAGAACTTCTTCTAGCTTAATTCGTTCTTTTTCCCTGACAATGTCGTCGACAAGACCATGAAGAGTGGCTTTTGTAAATCTATCCATTTCTAAGCGACTCACTTGATTGGTCTTTACAAGAGCAAGGTTGACAAATGTATCTAAATTGAGATATGGAAACTTGTCTGATAACATGCATGCACTCCTATACACTCCTTTGAGGTATGTTGCATAGTGAATTATTGAGTCATGGAAGACTTGCTCATGGTGTCCTGGACTAATAGGCTGACAATCTGTGGTTCAGAGATAAATGATGAACAATTAAGTATTATTCAGGCCGTACTGTGTTACATTATTGAATAGAATTGCTTTTATTGTAATTTTACGCACAAAGCAATAATACTGATTTTTATGGTCATGTGACTAGTCGATGAAAAGAAGCTAAAATAATGTTCACATGCATCAAACACAGTTACTGTAATATTAAAAAGTATGTGATTGTTCTATAATAAGTATAATGCCCACATACGTACAGCCTTCAAAAACTTTTAATTATGGATATTCAATGCACGGTTAGTAGTTCATGGCAATCATGCACAAATTAAAATTCACAACACAGTACAACAAAAATTTGGAGTGGGAGTGACCACAAAACACCCCATTCACATGTCTAGGTAGTGGTGGGAATCATGTCCAGTGGAGATGACAGTTCAAAGTCATTTCTTGTGAGTGCATGGAGAGTTAGGATGTACGGTCTCTTAGATAGCATGTGCCAACAATCACTTCTGTTTTGTACCTTACACAGAAAGATTGTGAATCTTTCAGAAATTACTTTATGGCTGCTCTTTGTCATGTTTAATCTTTTATGCAATAGCTTTCACTGAGCTCATAGACTGGCAAAAATTTTGCTAAATCACTGAACTGATTGGTCCAGGAGCACATGTGTGACACTTTCTAGAGATATGTTGTGCATGCATGACATTGTAGCCTCAACTAGTACTCGTGTCACTTACATCCACCAAACTCTTATATATACCCACCTTGTAACCTGACCAATCATGTACGTGACTAATGATACGTAACCAGACTCTCCTTGCTTATTTTCTATGAAATACGAAGGAGGAGCTTGGAAACAAGGCTGTTCAGTGATACATTTAGCTATAACTATTTTATTTCATGGGGAAACATTTGTGGTTTGCCTCTCAACCATTTCGGAAATCACTTAATATTAATTACCATGCATTTCCCTCATAACTGCCAGCATATCTGCATGCTTTAGAATAAAGTATGATCATCAACTAACCTCCATCAGAGAAGTCAGTATGAGCTGAGCTGAGCACTTTGCAAACTGCCTCAGCATAATCTTCCTTCCCAGCTTGAATAAAGGTTGTAATCAGAGCTCGATAGGTAGCACTGAGACCCAGCTTGTACTGCCATTCATCCAATGCAGCTCTCCTGTCAGGTACAAAATGTGGAAATATAGGTGAAGTACGATGCACAACTTGATTTGACCATGCACCACACTCTGGTAGTCTTAGATTAGTCTATTAAAGACACCCCTCAAACAAGGGGTCTCATTAGAAAACTACAGTAGCAAACTTCCAACGAAATAATGAAATGGAATAATTATGTTTAATAATTGTTAGAATTAACATGCTTACCAGGGCCTCTATTTAGATAAGGACATAATTATGTGACAGCTCATATGCTAAAGTTTGAACTTGAAACGGAAAGCAAAGACTATATATCTTCAAATTCGAAGAAAACAACATCAGGGTTAATTGTCACGTGTCTAAAGAATCTTTTTTAAGTGACATCACGTCGACAGCTTATCATTCTTGACACTCAGTTTTGCTCAGTTAAAGTCGCTAAGAGTATAACTTGTGTTTAGGTCTGTATAGTGTGTTAAGGCTTAGCGATCTAACAATTGTGTTTCTTACTATCTTTTAATAATAATTATTATTAGAGAATTTTAGTGTTCAAAGTTAGCCTTGTATACCTCTGCCCCCCTCCCCAATATGAAAATGACATGAACAATAAAAATGATCTCCCTTCTCCACTGTGTGACCATGCAGGAATATTGGTTAAAGACCACGGGGTAGACTAGACAAGTAATGGCTTATTATATGATTGAGACACATCAGACCTGACCGCCAGTCTGAGCCTTATAAATTTATAGTACTGAGGCCGAGGCTCAGTGCCAACTATAATGAACTGTGCAGCCTACACATCACAAATCATAATCATGCTTATACTTACGTTTGTAGAGTAAGCTTTCCTGGAAACTCAGTTTTGATAGACTGCAGTATCTCTTGTTTGGTTAACAGGAGATGTTCTGCCACACTCCCTTCCCATTCATCCATGGACTGGGCAATGGTGCCAAGGTCCCTTTGGACACCATCATGATCAAAGTCAAGCTTCTTGTCAAGTTTATATCTGTTGGCCTTAGGAACCAAGGCCAGGTAAAACTCAAGGTCTGTAGAGTGCGAAGACATGACTGACAGGACAGGAACTCCAAAATAAATTTTAACTCAGGACACACCCCTACAAATTTTGGGCGGGTCTGCAATCGTTCAATTACTGACCATGTGGAGCTTGTGAATGGCATTTCTTTGAGCTAGTATAATTCTGGATCATGCTTCTTCCATTATTACTGTTAACCATAATTGGCATCACCAACTGTGGTAAGCAACTATAGATCTATTATGCTTATGGCCTAGTATAAAGGCTTTGAATGATTTACAGATAAAATTATTAGGCTCTGTCACTGAAAATTAGCTGCAGGTACCTATTGTTTGAGTGGATGCAATGAAGAAGCTGCAATCTTTGTAACCACTGACATTGTATCTGACTGCTGCAAACCAGATCCAGAGGGTATTGTTGATGGCGGGCAATATAGAACCAGAGGATACTTTCAGCCTGAAGACCGTGATGCAGTGTGCTACAGCTGTGCAAGTTACAACTGTAAGATATTTGTGTTTTTGATTGTTGCTATTCACCAGGAATGATTGCAGTAACTGCTATCATATTGCTTTGAAATTTTGTTGTGTTAATTATCTATGCTGAAACAGCAAACTGTCAAAGCATATTATATCATGTTATATCCAACCTATAACGATGATTAATAATTAAATTGTATTATATCCTTTATATTCTAAAAGAGCACAAATTACACCTCTCTTTCGTGAAAATTCATCTGAAATGGTCTACTTTGAATTCATGTTGATCTTTTTTCTTTTTATTCGATCTCTCTTCTTTTTTTTTTTTTTTTTTTTTTCTTGATTCTTGCTTAGTGCTCAGACCTGAACTATCACTCAAAGCTAATCCAGTTCATCCAGTGTTAGGAGATAGTCTCACAGTTTATTGCAGTATAAATATGAGTGCCGCCCCAGCTTTGCAATCAATGCTAAGAGCTGATTTCACTTGGATGCTACCAAATGGTACCCAGCTGACTTACAGTGGTACCAACACCTCTGAAGAGATTAAGTTCAGAATTGAAGCAGTAGGATATATGGATTTAGGGGAGTACTCCTGTTCGGCTACCTTAAAATCCACTCATTCTCCACTTGTACAAACTCTAGTACACATAAAGAGAAAAATCGAAGTGTCAATTTCAGGTACGTGGATTTTATCTGTCTTATAATACGTACATGACCCTTAGCTAGCTTAACTACTCATTGACAATACTCCCATTTAGATTAGAAGGTTTTACCTTACATTGTCAAGTTAAAGTCATGCAATATTTACTGATGTATGACATGCAGAGTAGCTATAGCTTATTTAGACTAGAGGTTGCCCAGCAACCTATGTTTCTGTGTACAGATATGAGAGAGTGTAACTGATATCTTGGGTTTGGCCATAGGTTTGTATGGCCCTAGGGAGATCAGTGGCAATCAGCTTGCATGTGGCTAGGCTGTGGTCAGATTTTAGAAGCTGCAATAAAGTCCACCTTACATGCATTAGGTATCTAGGGAATTTTTGTTGCCATAGAGTACTATGCCAAAACTAATTATTAAATTTTAATGTGACTTGTGACATTCAGCCATTGTTGACATTGTATGCCACTGTGTTTATTTTTAGGTGCTCAAAATTTAATTTTACCAATGATTACTACAAGTGGTACTCTTGTTGCTGGGCAACCTTTTACTATGACCTGCTCCATACCAAGTGAAGATGAGCTCAGCATTCAGTGGTTGAGTAAACATGGGACACCAGTTTCTCTCAGAGATGGGATCGAAATTGTTAGCAGTCACCCTAAAGGAGTGACATTGTATACTCTCAAGTTTGATCAGATTTCTCTAATGGACAGTGGACACTACACGTGTACAAGCAGCATTGGACAAAGAGGGTTTTCTGTCGTTGTGAAAGGTATACGACAAAAATATTATACACAACTTGTTTCCAAAACCTTTTGCTGCCATGCAAACTAATTTCTAAGTATCATGTTTAATATTTGTATGCATTCATCCTAAAATTTGCTCTGACATATTGTGTGCATTGCATCCATTCCATACCAAGGAAAGTTTAAAAAAATCTTATACATAGCTTTGGGCAGCTAATTGTACGACAAATAAGACTGAGGCACTTATATCTGACCCACTACATAAGCCAAGAACAATATGTTTTGTTTCTCTTTGTTACAGTCCCAGACATACAAGTCAACATTATTATGTCACAAACACCAACTTTGGGTGAAATGTATCAAGTTGATTGCATTGCTGTCATACCCACCAGCCTCAATGCTAATGTGACAATCACTTGGAGGAGTGAAAATGGGAGAAGGATTACTACTGAGAGCAGTTCAAATGATACGGTCTCAACAAGTCTAGTGTTTCCTGCCCTAAGTGAAGCTCAGGCTGGACGCTACTTCTGCAATGTCATTGTAGAAACACAATTTGCAGACCTTCCATTGCTGAAGTCAGCTTCATTCAACATTGAACCAGGTACGGCATAGCATAGATACTATAGACTACGTGCATGGAATTGGATTCTTCCCATTCCCGCCATTCATCTGTGTTACGCAAGCAGGGGGTACCCAGGCTCGATAATTAATTACAGCTACCATATTGTTCTGTACTTCACAGCTAGATAGAAAATGGCGGTGAACATGCCCAACATTTTTTTTTTCGCTATTGCAAAACCTACTCTTTTTCTAGCCAGTTATTACTGTAATACAGCCCATTCCACGTAGGAATGGTTGAAGAAGTACATGGTTTTATGCTTTGTTCAACCCAGAGGGTTTAACGAAAATTACAGGTCCGACCATTTTGACAAAAAACATCCAACAATTAACTAAAATGTACTAAGACCAAAAAGTCGGCCACTGTATCCATTTACTTGTATATAAGACTGTGGCTCTAAGGTACCTGGTTCCATGTACAAATCATCTGTCTACTATCCCCTGTAGAAAAAGTTGGAAAAGACTTGCAGTTCTTAGAGGTACAACCGATCAGCATAACAGCTAAAATGGCGGTCTTTTTGTCGTTTTGACAGGATTTTTGGGTTACGAGATCCATGCAGTTCTGCCTCTCTTTAATTGTAACAAACAGAACCAACATTTTATTTGCTATTGCAAAACCTACTCTTTTTCTAGCCAGTTATTACAGCCCATTCCATGTAGGAATGGTTGAAGAAGTACATGGTTTTATGCTTTGTTCAACCCAGAGGGTTTAATGAAAATTACAGGTCCGACCATTTTGACAAAAAACATTCAACAATTAACTAAAATTTACTAAGACCAAGAAGTCGGCCACTGTATCCATTTACTTGTATATAAGACTGTGGCTCTAAGGTACCTGGTTCCATGTACAAATCATCTGTCTACTATCCCCTGTAGAAAAAGTTGGAAAAGACTCTTTTTGCAGTTCTTAGAGGTACAACCGATCAGCATAACAGCTAAAATGGCGGGGTTTTTTGTCATTTTGACAGGATTTTTGGGTTACGAGATCCAGGTCAGGTAGTTCTGCCTCTCTTTGTAACAAACAGAATCTTCGTTCTCTGTAATTCACTGTCTACTAGGGTATAGCTTGTGCTTTAGTGTCTAAACAACAACTTTTTACTTTCAGAAAAAAATTTCCAAAAAAATACGTGAAAAAGAAACAGAGATTGCAGATTACGTAAAGTACTAGAATGAGATATTGATCTATAGTAAAGTATGGTCATTTAATTCGTATTTTCTCGTAATTATTAGTTATTGAACTTCGGAGGATCATCAAACAAGTGCAAAGTCCAATTATTGGCGAGATGTACCAAGTTGATTGTAAATTCACAGCTCCTATTACTCTACAAAGCAAAATAACAGTTCAGTGGATTGACAGTGAACAGAGAATCATCAGTCAAGCAACTGGACAAGATACAGCTAGTACCTCACTCATCTTTAATACTCTTAAACTGGAACACAAAGGGGCTTACACTTGCCGTGCTGATATAGACACACAATTTGTAGAAGTGCCATTGTTTGATTTTTCAATATTCAATGTCAATCCAGGTATAATTATTGTAGTTCTTTGTTTTTTGTTTTATTTATTTCCCTCCTTTTTTTATTTAGTTCCAAGAATCATCCCAGAAATTTACAGTGACAATATTCCAATAGTTGGAAATCACTACAATATAACTTGCAGTGTTACTATAACTTCTGCTTTCAGGAACGAAATAATCATTCGTTGGCTGAAACCAAATGGGAGCATTTATGCCGAAGTGATTGGTAGCAATTCAGCTGGAGTACCCCTAGTCTTTGATGCAATCAGTGAAGAAGATGCTGGAAACTACACGTGCATCGTCATCGTTAAGTCACCATTTACTGATGAGCCTCTTAGCAACTCAACTACTTTTTCTGTTGAACCAGGTATGTTCACAACCAACTTAATTCAACATGTTATTCAGAATCTTATCATGATTTTTTTTTTTTGCAGCTTCTGATTCACAAGAGATACTGGTGCCACTAATGACAACCAGCTCACTTCCTACTAGTTCGTCCACGCCAATAACTGAACCACTGATGACTGCTGGTTCATCCACTGATCCATTGACGACTACTGGTTCATCCACATCATCCACTGATCCATTGACGACTGCGGGTTCGTCCACTGATCCATTGATGACTGCTGGTTCATCCACTGATCCATTGACGACTGCGGGTTCGTCCACTGATCCATTGACGACTGCTGGTTCATCCACTGATCCATTGACGACTGCTGGTTTTTCCACTCCATCAACTGATCTATTGACAACTGCTGGTTCATCCACTAATCCATTGACGACTGTTGGTTCGTCCACTCCATCAACTGATCCATTGATGACTGCTGGTTCATCCATTCCACCAACTGATCCATTGACGACTGCTGGTTCATCCACTGATCCATTGACGACTGTTGGTTCGTCCACTCCATCAACTGATCCATTGATGACTGCTGGTTTTTCCACTCCATCAACTGATCCATTGACAACTGCTGGTTCATCCACTAATCCATTGACGACTGTTGGTTCGTCCACTCCATCAACTGATCCATTGACAACTGCTGGTTTGTCCACTGATCCATTGACGACTACTAGTTCATCCACACCATCAACTGATCCATTGACGACTGTTGGTTCATCCACTGATCCATTGACGACTGTTGGTTTGTCCACTCCATCAACTGATCCATTGACAACTGCTGGTTTGTCCACTGATCCATTGACGACTACTAGTTCATCCACACCATCAACTGATCCATTGAGGACTGTTGGTTCATCCACTGATCCATTGACGACTGTTGGTTCATCCACTCCATCAACTGATCCATTGACGACTGCTGGTTTTTCCACTCCATCAACTGATCCATTGACAACTGCTGGTTCATCCACTAATCCATTGACGACTGCTGGTTCATCCACTCCATCAACTGATCCATTGACGACTGCTGGTTTGTCCACTGATCCATTGACGACTACTGGTTCATCCACTGATCCATTGACGAGTACTCGTTTATCCACACCATCAACTGATCCATTGACAACTGCTGGTTTGTCCACACCATCAACTGATCCATTGACGACTGCTGGTTCGTCCACTGATCCATTGACGACTACTGGTTCATCCACTGATCCGTTGACGACTGCTGGTTTTTCCACTCCATCAACTGATCCATTGACGATTGCTGGTTCATCCACTGATCCATTGACGACTGCTGGTTCATCCACTGATCCATTGACGACTGCTGGTTCATCCACTGATCCATTGACGACTGCTAGTTCATCCACTGATCCGTTGACGACTGCTGGTTTTTCCACTCCATCAACTAATCCATTGACAACTGCTGGTTCATCCACTAATCCATTGACGACTGCTGGTTCATCTACTCCATTAACTGATCCATTGACGACTGCTGGTTTGTCCACTAATCCATTGACGACTGCTGGTTCATCCATTCCATCAACTGATCCATTGACAACTGCTGATTCGTTCACATCACCCACTGATCCATTGACAACTGTTGGTTCGTCCACTGATCTATTTAGGAATACGACTGCTAGTTCGTCCACTACATCGACTGATCCATTGACGACTGCTGGTTCATCCACACCATCGACTGATCCATTGAGAACTGATTCATCTGATAGTAAGGGTCAAACAACAAGGCAACCTCCATTGTTGACAAGCCGTACAGAACAAATGACTGACTCAGAAGCATTCACTTCTAGCAACCCAATAACTGAATCTCTTAGAACAGTTACTGTTGACCCAGAAGCCAGTACATCACAAACTAAGCATAGTACAACCAGTATACCAACACTAAGCCCTACCCAGAAACCTCCTGGGACTGAACCTTACTACAATGACATTGGTATGTACGTAGTCAAATCGGTTTACTGCCTTTGTTCTACAGCCAGTGTTGATTGCATGTATTTTTTTCTTTCTGTCAAGACTTAGATGTTAATGAATGCAGTCTGGAAATTGATTCATGTGCTCGAGATAGCCTGAGTGGAGAGCGAATTGCATTCTGTACCAACACTATTGGAGCATATCGGTGTTCATGTTTCAAAGGGTATAAAGGCAATGGATATATCTGCCTTGGTAAGTCACAAACAACATTATCAGATATGTCATTTCTCAGTTAACTTTTCCCCTATACAGACATCAATGAATGCACTCAAAGAACTGATGTCTGTGCTCGGACACCAAGTGGTCTTCGAAAGGCCACGTGTATGAATACAAAGGGAGGGTACAGCTGTAGATGCTACAATGGATTCAGTGGCAATGGAGTAGTCTGTACAGGTATGATGATCATATTGATTTGGTCAAAACTCATTTTTGGATTGAGGCTGGACTTTTTTGGCTTTCAGAATCAACGTTTTCAACTGATATTGATGAGTGTGCATCAGGGACTGATAATTGTGCTCGGCTTTATACCAGTGGACCTCGAATTGCTTCATGTACCAATACTTTGGAAGGGTTTGAATGTAGATGTATCAATGGTNTACCTGAAGTAGTTCGGCCAAAGCTTTTGACTCAAATTTGTGTAGAGAAAATCTGTCCTGAATGTAAGCATGTTGATGACTCTGAGACTGCTAAGAAGTTACAACAAGCACTAGAATTGCCCAGAATTCCACAGGCAATACTGCTCATAGTCAAACATAACACTAAAGATGAACAACTCTGTAAAGCAATAGAGCCTATATTGCTAAAGTTTCTACCAAACATTAAGATTGTAACAGTTGAAAAGTTACAAACTGTTTTCAAAATGAAAAATACTGGCAAAGTATTATGCAGAAGAAGAGCTAATTTCTTTTTTCATTATAGCCAAGAAGAGTCAGTGCTGTATGTTAATTCTAGGCTTCTAGCGTTTATGAAAAATTTAGCTATTGCTGAAGTGGCAGCTCGTCTAGAGAGAGAAATCAGGAAACAAAATCCTACTATTTCTTACAGTTCACTAAAGGAATCTGGTATTGCCGAAACTCTAAAGCTATTACTTAATGCCGAAACACCTGAGGATGTTGAGAATTTTCTTGCTTCAAAACAGTTATCACTTGACACTTTAGCCGTAAGTGACGACCAAGAAATTAAAGATGTTAAGTTTGAGCTTGGAAAAGTAATTCCAGAACGTTGGCATCACCGATTAGATCAGAATATCAACAACATATATCACCCACTGGAACATGTAGGTTATGAAGAGGAGGAAGGGAAAATCGTTTTTGCTCAAATTCTGCACCCAGTGCTACAAGAGGGAGCAACTGACTTTGAAAACATTCCTTCATTGCAGATGAAGTACAAGATTCGTACAGTCAAAGGGGATGATACTGGAATAACTGCTGGTGTACTCGAATTGTACAAGTTTCTTAGAGGATTGAAGCATGAGCCAGAAGCAGCAGAAAACATTGAAGCTTCCACAGCACTTGTTTCTTTTGAAGGTGAAAGTGAAGCAACTAAAATTCGAAAAGAGCTAAAAAGAGAAGATTTGAAGGCCATCAAAAAGGAGCTTTGTAAAGAGCTTCTGGAATTATGGAAATTACCTGAAGACAAGAGAAAGAAAGCAATCAAGCGTCTCTTCCTAAAATGGCACCCTGACAAGAATCCTGACAACCCTGATCTTGCAGAAGAAGTTTTTAAGTTTCTACAAACACAAATTGAACGTCTTGAAGCTGGACTTCCTCTCGATGATCCTGAGGGAAAGCCATCTCCAGCACCTCATAGCTCATTTTGGAGAAGAAACTTTTATGAATGGGCTTACACTGCTCAACAACAAGCACACTACCAACGTAGTGAACGTTCGCGAAGAAGATCTCGAAGGTCAAGAGGTGGGAGCAATTGGTCTAGTACTAGTGGCGGTGGTGGAGGAGGAGGATCATTTGGCTTCTTCAATACAGCCAACAGTTTCAGACCTCAAAAGAAACCAACGGAGGGTAGGAAATGGTTGAGGCAAGCAGAGGCAGACTTTCATGCTGTCAATGTGTTGTACGAAGAAGTACAAATGTCAGTAGAACTTTCGTGTCACGTTTGTTACTTGTCCTATCAAGCTGCTGAGAAGGCCATAAAGGGAGTGTTACTAATTGAGTGTGGATTGGATGAAGATGGCCTAAAGCGAGACCGCATTACTCTTGATGCCAACATGCTACGTGCAACTTGTCCCACAAAAACAGCTCATCTGAATGAATATGCACACTCTCTTGTGAGCTACAGTTCTAATGTTTTGCAACCATCTAGTTTTACAATTGCTCCAGCTGACAGGTACAACCCAACCAACGCTGCTGAAGCTAAGCAGAGTGTGGAATCGATACTTCAAATGATGAAAGAAATTGCTGGTCTGGTATAAAATTAACTGTTCTTAACTATAACAGTAACATCATACGTACGGTAGTACGTATAGTAGGAATGGGCCGCCTGTCCCATAGACACAATACAAAATGTTCACGCTTAAAATTTTTCAGAGAAATATAGCTAAGCCTTCAAACATGCTTAGAGGCCTCCCTTTGATAGTTTTCTAACTATACAGATCAACAAAACTCACAAAAGCTTCCTTGAGCACCCTGGAGAGACCGCTGGCGGGAAGCCAGAACAATGCAATTTTGTTTTCTCCTTTGTGACTTACTTGAACGCGATTTCCAGAGAAATGAAAGACATTGAGCCAACTCTAACCATACAAGGTAACTTGAATTCATCCAAAGTACGTTCTTTGATACTCGTCTGCTGCCCAAAAGTAATCACACAAAATCTAGGCAGCTTTGAAACTCTCAGGTACAAATTACTGTACTGTTAAAAATATGTAGCCATTTTATGTAGGTAAAGGTCATCAACAGACCACGTGGTTTGCATTAGTGCGCATGCGCATTCAATAGTTCTGCAAGCACTTGCTTTTTTGTAGAGACTAACCAGTCTCCAAGCAATAACGCCTTAGTGTTGAAAAAAGTGATTGAACAAGTAATAAAAATTTCAAAAAAATAAGCAGTGTAGGAATGGGCAGTTCTGTAAAAAGCAAGGAAACAAGGCAAGACTCTGAANACCAGCAGTTATTCCAGTATCATCCCCTTTGACTGTACGAATCTTGTACTTCATCTGCAATGAAGGAATGTTTTCAAAGTCAGTTGCTCCCTCTTGTAGCACTGGGTGCAGAATTTGAGCAAAAACGATTTTCCCTTCCTCCTCTTCATAACCTACATGTTCCAGTGGGTGATATATGTTGTTGATATTCTGATCTAATCGGTGATGCCAACGTTCTGGAATTACTTTTCCAAGCTCAAACTTAACATCTTTAATTTCTTGGTCGTCACTTACGGCTAAAGTGTCAAGTGATAACTGTTTTGAAGCAAGAAAATTCTCAACATCCTCAGGTGTTTCGGCATTAAGTAATAGCTTTAGAGTTTCGGCAATACCAGATTCCTTTAGTGAACTGTAAGAAATAGTAGGATTTTGTTTCCTGATTTCTCTCTCTAGACGAGCTGCCACTTCAGCAATAGCTAAATTTTTCATAAACGCTAGAAGCCTAGAATTAACATACAGCACTGACTCTTCTTGGCTATAATGAAAAAAGAAATTAGCTCTTCTTCTGCATAATACTTTGCCAGTATTTTTCATTTTGAAAACAGTTTGTAACTTTTCAACTGTTACAATCTTAATGTTTGGTAGAAACTTTAGCAATATAGGCTCTATTGCTTTACAGAGTTGTTCATCTTTAGTGTTATGTTTGACTATGAGCAGTATTGCCTGTGGAATTCTGGGCAATTCTAGTGCTTGTTGTAACTTCTTAGCAGTCTCAGAGTCATCAACATGCTTACATTCAGGACAGATTTTCTCTACACAAATTTGAGTCAAAAGCTTTGGCCGAACTACTTCAGGTAGCATACCACAAAATTGTGAAACACTTTTAAAGTTACAAGCTTTCAGATCAAGTTTAGCCAGTCCAGTACCATCAACATTGACATTTACACTTGCTTGGCTTGTACTATACTCAGAAACATCATCATGGACTAGTGATGTTGACAAAACAAGTTTTTTCTCATTACTAAGAAGGTAGAGGGGATTTAATTTTGCTACTAAATCAGAATTTCTCTTCTCTGGTGGCACTGAACTGTTTTTACTCAGAAGATCATTTAGCTATTGCAATGATTCAGTAATGCATTTTTCAGTATTAACGTCAACTTCTTGACCCTCAGAACACTCATATGCTGTTTGCAGTACAATTTGCATGTGATGAATGTCAAGGATGTTTTTTACTCCAATGACTTTCATTAGTGGGACTACTCTCAATAATTCTTCTGGAAGCTGGTGTAAAAATGGGTGTAATTTTGAACCAATTTCATATGTGAGAACATATTTTGGTTTTACTAGCACCAGCTGCCACTTATGTGTTCTATCAGCTGTACTATATACTGGGATGCATGGCAGATTTTCAAGAAAAGATTTATCTTCCTCTGTTAAGTTCTGTAGCTCCTTCAAAAGGAATTCAAATGTATCCAACATCACTTTCATAAGATCAGTGCATTTTGGTGGTGGTTTAAGAGATTCTGGATAGGTATCAAAAAGTTTGAAGTTACTGAATTTTCCTTTCTTGCCAATACTAGCAATGTTTTGTAACACATCTTTAATTGATGGTTTAGTTGTGATCCTAAGTTGGGCAATGAGACTAGGATAGAAGTTGATAACAGACACAACAGGTTTGACTGCCCATATCAAATAGGACTGAGATGACACAACAGCTTGACAGAATTGAGTCATGTTAACCACTGTGTTGGCTGTACGTGTGTGAACTCGGTTTGAAGCTTGCACCACTGGAACAATCCATGCATACTTGGGAAGCTGCTCAGTACAGACATATGCAATTTCAGACACCCTAGAGAGAAAAAAGGTGTCTTGATGCCATTTATCCTTTGCAGCTTGCTCATCAAATAGATACTCAACGAGTGTTGATGATGATTTGAAAATATCTCCAACTCTTCCACAAGCAGTATCAGTACAAAACTGTATGTACTCATTTTGAGTGATGGAAATACGTAGACCAATTCCTATGAAAAACTCAATCCATCGAGAAGAATCCTTTGAATCATTTGTAAATATTTTCGGCAAAAAATTGAAGTGAGCTGAAAAGACTTGAAAAATCTGGACATTTGGACTGCAGAAGCTACTCACTGGTTTTAGAGTACTCCCATCCTCTCCAATACAAGGAAGTTTTGATAGGCCATCAAGGAAACCAATTGCTCTTAGACACAAAGGGGTCAACATGGTCTGAAAACCACTTTGTTTGTATGATGCATTGCTGCGGTACAAATAGTCCCGAATGTGCTTCAAGTGAGCATACCTTTCCTTTTCATTCATACAACTGAAACGAGGAAAGATGTAGCGAGTATAAATGTCTTCCTGACATACGATTTCTATTTGTAGTACTTCTGAGGCCCTCAGACTTTCCCAGGCAGCACCATTTTTAAGAAAAACAATATTGTAAAAGTTTACCCACTTTTTGTAGCCAGATTTACACATACGAAGTGGCCACACACATGTTTTTTTATTAAAAATTGGTGAAAAACTCTCATCAACAGTTTCAAACAGTGGCAAGGATTTTACGTGCTTGCAACAATCTGAAATTTGAAAATTGACATATTTGATATACTTGATCAGAATCTCAACTTGCTCTTTCTTCAAGATTGAACTGAGATCCACCACATTTGAGTTAAAGTGATAGAGATTTCTGAGAATTACTGTTGGATCAGTGAGTACAGGACTACAAAGTACATGTGGTGGGGCACAAACTAAATCCTTGAGGACAAAAGGCATTTTTATCTCGTGCAATACATCATACACCTCATCATGCTGATCTGGCGGATATACAGGAAGCACTAAATTGGATGTGGAATATAGTTCATTCAAATTGGTTGGAATAAGAGCAAATACCTTAATAACACTTGACAGGTGCTTTTTGAACACACTATCATTTAAGAAACACTCCCACAGTGCTTTAAGTGTGTCACGAGAAATGTACTTCTCAGCATCAAGCACACGAGACTCACTTAGTTCAGTAGGAAGCTCACACTGAACAACACTATGAACCAACTTCTTGCCAGGCTCATTATCATCATCTGAGCAACTAAGAAAGTACTCACTTGCATACTCTAGATCAAGAAACTCTGGATGTAGGAACTTTGACTGGCTCTTTGGGAACAATTCTGAAAAAGTACTGGAAAGAGTCTTCTCATTAGCTACAAATACTCTTAGTTTGCTATCAGCAGTCAACAGCAGAGGATAGCCAAATGGGCTTGAAGGAAATTCACTGTAAGTCAGAGGTTCTTTGTGAAGTAGCAAATACTTTGTAAACATCTTGAAATCTTCAATTGTACCAAAAGAAGTGTCCTTTATGTCAGTTGGAAATCCACCGGAACTAACTCGTTTATAGTACTGAGTGTAGTAAGCAAAGACAGATTGTGAAGTTGTTTTTGGTAATTTGTACTCCTCTTTCGCCTGTACACCATTGAAGTGACTCCTTATTCTGTATGGTGCATTGGTGATCTTTATACCCGTTTTCTCTAAAATGGGTTGAAAACATTTTCTATCATAACTATCACTATTTGTCCAAAAGTAGACTTGGTTCGATTTGTCTTGACTTTTCAGGCAGTGCCATTCAATTGAGAATTTATGATTATCCTGTGTGCTTGGAGCTGTTACTTTTGCAACAACTGCAAGTATGGTAGGATTGTGTCTCCACAGAGTCTTGTACACATTTTTTGCCAAAGATAACCACTTTGTGTCTAGCGAAGCCATTGAATCAGGAAACAATTCATAGTACAAGTTTATACAGTCTTTGAGTGTAGACCATGACTTGCAAGCATCTGAGGAAATGCAAAATTCTTGAGCATGCTCTAGTAGGTTTGCATATGATGAAGCAATGGCACTTAGAAGATTGGCATTCCATCTAGTTCGATCATCACCTTGGTTGGGATCTGTTGAGTGCCACAATTCTCTACGATTTGCACTAAGAACAAAGTGCCCATTAATATGAAGTGGTAGTTTGGATTCAACTGGTAAAGGAAGAAAACAAAAGATGCTTCCGCTAAATGCTGAATCCTTTTTAAGGCTACTTGGTAAGACAGATTCAGATGTGGATGAAAATGAAGAAGGCTTTGACAAAGATAATTGCTTTTGTTTTAGTAGTGTTAGTGGAGCTGCTAATCCGTGTCTAGGCTTTACATTTGCTATAAACTGCCATCTTTGTTGCCTGTTGTTGATATCTCCCACCCCTTGTTGAATCAACCATTTTTCTTCCTTTAATCGAGTTTCAGTACTACTTTTGTAGTGAGTTATTTCAGTGATGGTCAGAGAGTAACGAGTAACATATGGATCACAACCACTTTGTTTAAAGGCCTTTACTTTATCAAACAAAAGAGCTCGGTTACTTTGTGCTGAGGAATCAACCCTGGTTTCATAGTGACGCAGAGTTACATAGTTACTGCCGCCTTCATCAATGGTGAAAAAACGAAGCTCAGTGATATGATTTAGGAAAAGCATTGCCTCCTTCATCTGTGGAGCCCAACTACATAGCTTACTTAGCATTTTACTAGCAGTAAGAGGTTCGGAATCTGGCTCAAGAAGTTTTGATAGGGAAACTAAATCTTCTGAGTGTCTTAATGGAAAGCGGAAAAGAGAACCATCTAATAATTCCTTGAAATTACTGTCCCTGAGATAAGCAGATCGTAAATCAGGAAAATCTTTCCAGAAACCTTTCTTTTCCAAGTCATCAAATCTCCTTCCAGGGTTCATAGGTTCAGCACCAGGTACATATCTACAATGAGGATCCATAATGCACAAAGTTTTACCACCAGTGACAAAACTAGGGCAGTCAGTGAGATGATAGACCACATTGAAACCAATACCATACTGACCAATGCTCTCTGCATCTGATCGTTTGCTTCCAAGTCCAAGCTCTTGGATTCCTTTGAGGTCTTTCTCACTGAATGTGCTGTCGTTCCACACAAGAAGAGCTGGCCCTTGCAACTTTTGCCACTCCTCTGAGAGAACACTTTGAGTGCCATGAGTTCTTTTATCTAAAATGATGTACATCTTTGTTGCTTTAGCATCATCAGCATTTTGTAGCAGTTCTTTCAAGACAGTAATGTCGAAGGGGTACTCTCTTAGAATGTTTTGAATTCTTCTCGTTAACTCTTCTCTCTGACCGAACTCTATTCCTCTGAAGTACATTTGGCTTGATGTCACATACTTCTCAAGTAATTTTCCTCTAACTGGTCTGACATGTAACTGTTTGGCAAGATTTCTTGAAACAGTTCCATTGACATATACATATTGATCATCCTTTGGTGCCCAAGGTGCATCATTGTAAGCTAATTCTGAGGACCAGCGTAGAACAAACTGTTCATCAGGTAGCATGATCTTATAGTTGCTGAATTCCTTAGGTTTGATCTCTGAAAGTAAAGGAATAAGATGTTCAAAGATTTTTCTGCACTCATCATCAATTGAACTGTCACCAAAAGTTGCTTTCATTTCATTTAAAGCAGATTCTATGTCACACTCTGTGAACTCTTCTTTCACTTGAAGCATTCTCAACAAGTTCTCCTTATCAAGCATACTTGGTGGTACAGGATACAGGTAAGGCCCATCAAGTTTCCATTGTTTGGCGATGACTTTAGTGAAAATAAACTGTTTACCAGTCCATACACATGGTACTGCTCGTAGCGACTCTAGTTCCACTAGCTTCTGTTCTTGATCTTCTGAGAAAGGCAATAATTGTGTGTCTAAAAAAGAATACACTTCTCGTGATATTACATTTGCCCACTTTAATAACTCATTAGTAGCTGGCTTGCTATTGAATACTTTAATGAATTCAATAAAGTGTGCAACAACTTCAGCACACGTAGGAGTTGATCTGATTTTCAATGCAAGCTTTGTGGAATAGCTGATAAAACCACAGCCACCTTCTTCTGGAGGTTCCTCACAGAGAAAAGCCACCTGAGATCCAACAATGCAGATATTGACATTAATTGAATTCTGCGGATCATAGCTATAGACAGATGGTCGAGCTAACATCAAATCTTTTCCACTGAGAAGGGTGTACTGTTCTCCTTTCCAGGACAGTGGATATCCAACTGATTTCTTCAGCACAGGCAAGAACTTGACACACTCAATTTGAATAGGTGTACCGCCAGTCACGTGAGATTCAATAGTACTAAGAATAAGTTGTACATGTTTTAATGCCTTTGTTTTGTCAGAATCATGGAGTAGTATTGATGCTTGAGCTCTTTCAATTAGCATACTCCAAGGAAGTTTACTGCTAATCATCCCTAGTGATTTCAAAGCCAATTTGGCTCGATGGCTTGAAGTCAGCAGAGATGCCGGGAAGTGATGCTTAACAGACTCAAATAACTCTGCAAATGGTGCCTGTGGATCAATAAGTTCATTACATTGCTTCAGCAGATGCCCATCCGGACTACTAGGAATGCTTGGCTGATTTCTAAAACTCTCTGAAAGAAGTTGAAACTTTTTTGAGAGCTGTGGACTTTCACTAACACTTTCTACAGATGCAAACTCCAGCAGGAGCAGTAAAATGGTTTCGTTTCGACTTGCCTCAATGCTTGATAAACGATTCAGTTTTTCGAAAAATAAGCAAACAAACTCCATATCGTTCATCATTTTTTCTTGTAGATTGAAACATTGATGATAGATACTTGGCAACTCTACAATGCATATTCTAAGAAACTCTAAGACATGAAGTATACATTTGGGAGTCTTACTGTCTCCTAATGTTGACTCACTAAGAATACCGTGTTCAGTAAGAAACTTGCAATTTGAAAGGTAGAGCCACTGATGTGTGTTGGCGGAGTAAAACAGCTTACTTCCTGAAATCTTTTGGAACAAGACTTTGATGAATATCTCCCAAGGTTTATGCTGCTGGAGTTCACTTTGAAGAGGCCACAATGAATGGAAAATGTAATCACAAATTTTGTTTGCCTCATGGAGAGTTTGTAGGTATACTAAAAGTTGATAGTATGCATTTGGTATCACATCTTTCATGAGAGTCTCATTCCATTGAACTTCAGTGTCTGTTTTTGAAGTAGCATCGTCAGCAGTCCATATTCCCCTTCGGTTGTTTATGACAGCAAAGTTACTACTGACATGTACTGGCAGACCAGTCTTCTGGGACAAAGGCAAGTAACAAAATGTTTCACCTTTCAACTCAACATTAGGATGGTCTTTTTTAGTAGAAGTGGAATGAAGTAGGGAAGCAATAGATGCACATGCTCTTCTCCCAGCAATATTACATGAATCAGTAGCTACTAACCACTGTTGAACACTAGTTTCACCTTTGGAACTCTGTTCTAGAGAGCATTCAAGTTTTGTTACATTACTCAATGATATTGGAGGTACTGGAAGATCAACATGTTTCTTTGTTAATGTCAGTAGTACTGATGGACTTTGTTGACCTTCATCAATACGCTGAAATGTTATTGTCTTCACATGCTGCAAAAAGAGCAAAAGCTTTGAGCCACACATTTGTATATCTTTCATCAAATCTTCTACTGTGGATTGTGAGTAACAAGTGCCACTAATCTCACTAGCACTTGTCCGAAAAGGAAATCTAAACATTGTTCCATTATATTTCTTTTGAGAGTTAAAGCCAAAGAGACCTTTATAAGGACAGAGCTGTTCAGATCGTGAAATGAACTTAGATGTGAATCTTACCTTCTTGCCGGGTAGAGCAGGATTTTTAATCTCTTTGTGTAAACATGAAAGTGTGGGATCAAAAATTATCAATTTGTCCTGACTAACAAATGAAGGTACATCTGTAATGTGATACACAGAACAAAAGCCGATACCAAATTTGCCAATCTTGAGTGGTTTATTTAGCTTAGTAGCTCCTCCAAGTTTGGTGATATTTACAAAGTCTTCTTGAGCAAAAGGACGATCATTATGCACAACTAATGCTGCCCCATGTGATTTCAACATTCCAGGAAAGAATAGGCTCTTTTCTTGTACTGTGTGATTACGTGAGTCATAACAAATGTTCACTACTGTTGCTTCTGCATCATCAGCATTCTGCAACAGCTCCTTGATTATAGTCAGGCCATCCTTGTAGTCTCGAAGAATAGTCTTAAGACGAACTGTTAGTGGTTCTTGCTGTCCGGTATCTTCAAATGTATCTTCAGAAATATCCAGCTGTTCACTGAGTGGGGAAAGTCCCAAATGTTCAGCAAGTTGTGTGTTCACTCGTTTGTGGACAAAATTGAATTGTTTCTTTTCCACGTCAGTTGATTGCAAAAATTCCTTTAGAAAGTCATTGTCTGTATAAAAAACATCTTCAGCTTTCATTAACTGTGGCAAATCACTTTCAGATTCTACAGGTACATAGAGCACATCCTCTTCTGAGAGATCAACTTCTGTTGTACCATCAGCTGTAATCCAGTTTAGGATGCTCATCACAATACCCCACATGTTAACATGGTTCATCGAAGAAATATCAGTACTGGAGGACACTTGATTGTGGATCATTTCAAGAACTGAGACAATTTGCGTCTGTGTTATGCTTTCACTCACTCCATGCTTAACAAAAAAAGATGAATATGGAAGTAGACTTTCTGGCATGATCCACAAGTAAGGCTCAAGATCATGACGAAATGTATTGTTGGTGTTCAATGCGACTATTTCAGGTCTAACAAATTTGTGTTGCTTCTTGATGTAAATCCATTCTGGTATAGAAGACAATAACAATTCACTTGAGGGTGTCCCTCGATTCCATTCCTCATTCAAAAATCGATAAATGGGATCAACAAGAAGGCTCATTGTATCACGTGGTATCTGATCGAGATGACCTATGATCACCTTGAAGTGAGCTAAGACACTACTTACCAGACTGGTATGATCAGAGAATTGGTCTGTGATAAAATGAGGTAAAGGTGGGTCTGGTATGAACATTTGAGAGCCAACCATTGCTGGGGTGACACGAGTCGTGTTTGAGCTAGGAAAAACATTGCTTCGTTGGCATACAAAGTGAGATGTAAAGGTGGAGCCTTTCCAAGGCAAGCACTGGGAATAACCTGATGGCCTTTCAGCTAAAACAGGGATCCAACTTCTCTGCTTAGCAAGGTGACCCAAAGCATCCTTAAATGGCAAGTTACCACTCAATGTGGATATGGTATACAATCCAGTTGCGTGTTCTAAAAATTCAGCCAAGCTAATATAGTTTATCACAGCCTTTGCACGCCTCAACTTTGTTTTCTTTACTGACTGTGGATCTGCACTTGGTGACAGACTAATAGTGTCAATGATTTCCAGGACATTTTGGGCAGAAACACTCTCTTGCAATCCACACTGTTTCAGAATGTCGACATACTTTGGTGAGTCGTATGGGGAGACTGGAAATACTTTTTCGCCCTTGAAGAGCTCTTTTAGCATACTATTGGTTGGATCATACAACTGTTTTGGGGCTTTAGTGTGCCCTGAACCAATGTCTATAAAAGGAAGATTTGAAATGGCATTTGAAAAACTTTCATCATCTTTCTGTAGGATTTGGAACATGTCGAGTACTTCTTTCATAAGTGTACTGAGCATGGCACTAGGGAATGAGTTTCTATGGACTAATGGGAAAATGTACTCCTTTAGCAACTTGGTGTCAGTAAGAACACTTACTTTGAGGTAATTCAATAACTGATATTGAAATGCATCAGCTTGTGAAAACAGAATCATGGTGGATGGTAAGTTTGCCAAAGTGAAGCAGCACTTTGGAGGCTCCACTAGAGCTTTCTTGAATACAGATGCTGTCTCTGCCTTTTGAACAGAGAAAAGCTTTTCACTTGAGTTTGTACTGGTTTTGAAAATGTTTAGAGACTTGAGTGTGGTGAGCCTCTCAGAACTAGATGTTTTGGCATTTGGTGTAATAAAGGCTCGTAGGCTACTTGCCTCATCCAAAGATAGGTAAGCCTTAGAGGAAGAAGCAAGATGAATGGTATCCAGCAGTCCATTTGTGTCAAAGTGTTTCAAGTACTTGTGTAGATCATTGTGACGCACATAGTTGAATTCCCTTTCTTTACAATACATGATTTGCAAGGTTGTAAGAGCGGAAAGCAATGCTTCAGAACATTCAGAAACCATTGGAATGTACATCAAAGGCTGTTTTCTATTCAGTTGTACTACATGAACATGATCGTGGTCTTGTGGTTCAACATGAATGGGAACAATGAAAAGGTTTCCAAACAATTGAAGTGACTTCTTTTCAACCCACTCCCAAAATGATCGAAACCACTCCAGTGTGAAATTGGAATCTGGCAAGCAAACTCTTTTCACTTTCTTCCATGAAGCGGGTGTTGCTTTACGAAGTAAATTGGCAACTGCTGAAGGATCAAGAAGAGTAAGTTGGGTCTGTTTTGACTTTGCTATTTCATAGCACTTATTGTGAAGATCACGATCACCCACAGCATCAACTAGCTGATGATCAAGATTCGGAAGCAAGAGTCGTGGATACTCGAGTGAACAAAGAAAAACTAAGCTTTCTTCTTGTGACTTGTTCTCAAAACTCGTGAACTTACCATTAGCTAAGGGAAGAAGGATCAAACCTTGTAAGTTGTTGAACTGCTGGTCGGCTGTGCAATACTTGAGCAGGTCATGCTTACCTTTTTCATCAACTTTAGAGTAGCTGTACGGTTTGGAGCGTAGCTGCCCTCGAGCTAACCTCGGTGTAACTTCCTTCACTTGAACTTTGATACAGTGAATGGCAGCCCATATACTCGGAGGAATAGATACAAGTTGAAGGCCACAATTACAAAGGCAATGATGAACTACTGTGGGTAGGCTTTTGGCACTGGGGATGAATGTAGCTTGATCAACAGACACCCATTCACCAGCATGATCATGGACATTAGTGCCTGTGTTGTTACTCCATAAGATTTCTCTTTCAAACAGCTGGGTAAAAAGAGGCACCAAAATCTTTTTCCAATGTACATCTCTGACAGCAGGTACATTTGGCCAGGCATGGTAAAAATCATCAACTGTCAAGAGTTTCTTGGCCTCAGTTAAGAGCAATACATAGCAAGGAGGCAATAGCTCTTTTACAAGGATATCATTCCATTTAGCAGATGGGTCATGTTTTCTCTCAACTCCAGGCCATTTCAAACTGCGTCGATCATCATTCAGGCTAAACGTGGCATTTACATGAACTGGATACCCAGAGGCTGTTTCAACAGGCATGGGAAGAAAGCAAAATATTCTACCACTATCAGGGTTTTCAGCAATTTCAAGGGCAGTTCCTACCCAAGGAAATACATGTTGTTTTTTAGCTAATTCCAGAGCTTCTGATCCAGGATTGCTGCAACCTACAATACTTGTTACAAGCCAGTTATGGACTGAATGGGCTACTCCTTGAGTTGGGTCAGAAACTTCAATTCGAAACTGAGCTGAAAGCTCAATGCAGTTGAAAATGGCATAAGAATCAGATGTAAATGCCTTCTTAAGCCTTCTCATGAACTTTGAACGTTTCTTAACTAGGTCAGACTTTGAGCTTGAAGCAACAGAAACCTTAAAGTACAACGAATGCACTCCAGTTTCTGAGATATTGTACACCTCAACTGTCACTACAGAGCGAAGGAAGAGCAACAGGTACTTGGCTTCTTTTCTCAATGCATCAATCAATTCCTGGACCATTGATAAACTGTAGACAACTTCTGAAAGCTCAGACGAAGCTGTTCGTAGTGGAAAGCGAAAAAGCGTCTTCGGATAGTTTGGACGACCATGGCGCTCAAAACCAGCAATACCATCAAAGGGTGAGAGAATATCTGATCTGCTGCTTTGAAGATCACAAAGCTGAAATGATTTACCTGATTCTCGAGGCCATATTTTCTCCTGAGGGTCAAGGATTCCAAGGCGGTCACCACTAATGATTACTGGTACATCTGAAAATACACCAATTGTAGTAAAACCAATATATCCATATATAAGTATAGATCAGGAAATTTTCACTGCTAAATAATATTCAGCACTAATACGAGTAGCAAAAATTAAAATGCATGAACATTCATTAAAATGTATGAACAGAGTTCCTGATCTATGGTATGCTCCATTATTCCTTGCTCTACCTTCCTCATCTCAACTACAATCTATATATAGTCTCATTCCTAAGCCTCTAGCATGCTAATTTGTTGCTTATAATATTCAGCACTCTTAACTAATTTGGCAAACGTCATCATGATAATGTAATAATTTATTAACCATTTTCATAATAATGAACAGTGGCCAATAGTAGATGCAAAAATTAAGCATGAGCAGTCTCATGTAAAGCACACAATGCCCACTGCACTCAGATTAATCTACGTGCAGCATGATGCTGGCCAAGAGATACATGTGTGGAAATTTTTAGAACTGAAGAGCCTTATCCCCAGGCCCTCTGCATGTTGGTACTTAAACCTCTACTGGACATGTAAAATTTTAAGAAAATGGTAAAGATCATCAACCAATAATAGCAGCACGCAGAAGGCCTGAGAATGAGGCTACTGCACAATAGGTTAATGAATAATAAATAGCCCACAGTTGGACAACATACTGGATTGAAACTCTAACAGTGAGGCTTCAGCTACCAGAAATGCTACAATTATAAATTTAATGGTACGCCATAAAATATTATCAATCAATGAATTCACCCTTCATGACTTGGGGCCTGGCCACATGAATAATAATTATTATTACCACCAAATATTAGGAATGAGGCTAATATAAGCATGCACACATAGGGCCTGGAACAATTAAGAACTCATTTTATGGCTACCTTATTCTCAGAATGAACACTTTTTCTAGTACATGGGAATACATTGATCATATGGATTCATTGCTTGTTACTGTGTACACCTACAACAGTAGAGTATCAGTTATAGAGTACTCAGTTTTTCTCACAAACACAATTGCCACAAAATTATCACAATAAGATGGTTTGATACTGGTGAAGAATAGCTGCATGAAACATCCTTTCTCTCAAATTTCATGCAATTCACAGAAAATAGGTGCTATGTAGTTGTTGTGATAATCTTTATGAACACAATAATATCCACATTGGGTACACACAAATAAAATAAATCTTAGTCTAAACCCAACAATGAAAGTAAACAAAAGACTGTTACAGTAATAACCCTAACAGCCCCTAAATAACCTTGTACATATGCAGACCATCATCAAATCTAATCAACAGCATACCTGTGACATGGTAGACAGAGTTGAATCCAATTCCAAATCTGCCTACTTTGAATGGATCGTCAGCTTTGATGCTCTGTTGTAGCTTCTGGATTCCCTCCCAGTCTTCACTTGTAAAGATGGCATCATTTGCTGAGATAAGAGCTGGGCCCTGATATCGTGACAAGTCAGAGTGAGGGAGAGAGGCAGTCCCATGATGCCTGTGGTCAATGAAGAACTGTACAGTCTTGGCTCCCGCATCATCAGCATTCTGAATCATTTCCTTAATACGTAAATGTGTGTATAAAATAAAGGAAAACACAAGATGTCTGGTTTTTGTGCGACAAGTGAGGGAAATGACCTTATTAAGTGATCAATGCATTAAGTAAGTGAAAATTTAAATTAGCTCAGTGCTACTTTTATGAATAACAACTGCATGAATGAATCTTAGGTGTATCAAACAGAACAGAGAATCTGATTTCAACTGTATACATTACGTAAAAAAAAATCAGAAGTGCCGGCATTGAGTGACTGAATTACATCGTGAACGTGACTGGAAATGAGTTAACTGTCACTGTACACGTACAGGAATCACATGACACAAGTACATATGATGTACACAGACATGAACCCAAAGAAGGTATACACAGGTGTCACGGTACCATGCTCACCTGGCACTTTGATAAACTCACGACCATTATGGCCACAGTACAGAAAAGTGTGTACAAACCGAGAATTATTTAGCTTAGTCAGACACTATTCTTGAGAATTAGGTAAAGCAACTTAAGAGCAGAAATTGAGCCCAGTTCATAGAAATATGCTTTACCAAATTAGGTAAACAGGTGACTTTTTGGTAACCAAGCAGGCTGTTTTAGTTCCCTGGAATTATAGTGAATGGTGGTTAATTAGGACAATACACTGAAGAGTAACAACCAGCCATCAAGATTCTAAGAGACTGCCAGTACTAAAATTACAGAGAAACCACTAGTATACACACGTTTCTGTGAACGGCAATATTATTATTATGCACAGAATAATATAGTATATATTATATAGGGGTATGTACCTTGAAGATTTGTCCATCTGGATAGCGTTCCAGAATACCCTTGATGTAGATGGACAATGGAGGCCTTCGTTGCCCAAATTCCCGTCCAGTGATCACTGGGTTACTCATCATCTGGTTAACTTCAAGTGGACCTTTCTAACCAAGATTGATCACTCTATACCAATCCATTCAATAGAACTAAGAAAGACCTGCACATTCAAGCCTGGACAGTATGCCGTATACAATCTGTTCCTGTGAGCGGTGACTGTAAATCCACTTCTAATTATATAGTTCTTGGAGAAGAGCAGCCAGTATCTAGTAATAGGAGTTAAGAGAATTCTACAGTAGTAATGAATTAAACTTGGTTAATTTTACATTAACATGAGCACATGGTTGGTGACTACTATACATCAGTTTAGATTCTTGAGGTATACTTAAGTATGTAGATCCTCTCAATTTCTTGATAGTCACATGATGGTAATGGACCTTTATAAATGAACACTTCCCCTCCCTGACAGGAATCATGCAATCAATGAGCACCATGAAAATCTGTCTATACATAATTAAGTTACAGTTATACTAGACATGAAAGTGACTCACATAGTGTATTAAGCACTATTCACTTGACCACTAGCTGAATCTATGTTCAGCTTTACAGCTTGACTGGGCAAAATAATACAACAAACTTCTATAGGCCTATATAAACTCATATCAAGAATTCGTTTTTCTCCACAGCATTGAACGCTAACCACGTGCCACATGCACAATGAATGCGGTTATTTTTTTCTCGTGAAAAAACTGTTCCGAGATTTATGGACAGTTATTCATGACCGTGTCCAAATCTAGACACGCCCCCTCCAGCTAGACTGCACGTCACTGCAGGCCTCGAGGCGAGGGCGCGGAGGGTTGTAACAATTAGCATGCGCGACCACTTTCCAGTTCTAGTTAGCACGTGTTATAGTCTAGTCCTAGACCCCACCCCTTTTTTTCGCTGGCGAAAGAGGTGGGGTCTAGGACTAGACTATACGTGTTACAGCACGACATTGTGGCATTCTGATACTCAGACAGAGATACCGAATCAGAATGAAAACTGTAAAAAGATCGATTGATGTACTACTACTACTACTTCTTTGTGTGCTACTGAATCTCAAGAACTCTGCAGTTTTAGTTCTTGGACAATCAGCATCCACTAATGGAAACAGCAGTGCTACTCCTTTGTACTTTTCCTTGATCCTCTCATTTGGAGAATTTGGATTCAACTCTTCTGGTGAAGTTCCTGCAGTGAACATTGCCTTGGAAGAGATTTACAGGGCAAACATTCTACCTGGTTACAGACTACAATACCAACGTGTACAGGATTCCAAAGTGAGTAGACAGAATAAGTTGGAATCAGTTTCATGAAGCACAATAGCTTTGAGTAAAAGTCCTCCATTGCATGTTGGGAACTGCACCTTGATACTAATTAATACATCATGATCAATATATATAGCCGAATGACAATATCAGAAGCATACTTCTTATTCTTGTTCAGTCGTATAATTATTTGTTTGTGACCAAAATCAATTGAATTAATATGGGCTTGTAATCTAGCTGGCATGACATATTATGATGTAGACCAGCTGATTTGCTATTTCTGAGCCATTATGTTTAGGAATGAAACCAACAGAATTGAGTTTAAACCTTAATTGTTTGACTTGTTGATAGTACTATACTCTACTGTAACAATGTCATGTATTAATGTGTATACAGTGTAACCGTGGAGCAGCTCTCGATGCTTTCTTTGATGACTTCCAAAGTGATCCAGTCAAGATTGCACTAATTGGATGTGGTTGTTCTGTAGCCACTGAGCCAGTTGCGGAGATTAGTCATCGTTGGAACATATCTCAGGTTTATAACATAAATGTACAATGTGTGGTGTTATTTGAAATTGGGCATGCATGCATGACTACAATAGGATCAAGTTCAGTGGGGGGGGGG
>CAXIPT010000001.1:22245464-22269052 GCA_964030475.1 Tethya wilhelma
TATAGAGCGGGTGCAATTACGTAAAATGAGTCACTTCCGTATGGCAAAAATGTACAGAGCAATACGGAGAAACGAGCAGCTGTCATTTACTTCCGTATGGCAAAAATAACTAATTTTAGTATCACTTCAAAATGCTTCCGGTTTTGATGACGTTAATTGCAAGAGCTCTATGTCGCACGTGAATATGACGACCATTACTACACTAAAATTAGTATGCTATCTGCCGGCGCCGAGAGAAACCACAACTGGAACAAGATGCCAATAAGTGCTAATCCCGATCAGTTGCCTGTATACATAACGGGCAGTTTGTCGAATGCTGCTAGAGGGGTGTTTAGAGCACAGCAGTTTGGCCATCTAGGTTCTCCTCCCATTACAGGTTAGTATGGGATAATTATTGCGGTTTCAAGATCCATGGCATTTTGTTATCCTCAAACATACAAATTTTAGCCTCATATACCCTAGATTATGCCACGAAAGTTATGAGCCATCTGGATATGATCCATATATTATGATCCTACACTTGAAACAGTTGTTTAGTCATATAATATTATGATCCTACACTTGAAACAGCTGTTTAGTCTCGCGGGCCAGCCCCTTTCGAGGAAAGCCTGGTTACACTCACAAGGCGGTTTTTGTTTAAGTGTCCAGGAATTTCTTGGACACTTAATTGGCCACAGCGTGTTGCTATGTAAACTCCAATAGTTGTCCCTAATGGAAGTGAAGCCATTACATCACTTGTCAGTTTTGATGTTATAACCGGCATGACAGCAACACTTCCACACTACAATCTGCTGACAGTGCAACTCACGGATAGCCACTGGCAGTGTAACCAGACTCTTCCTTTCCCTTGGGAAGAGTCTGGCCCGCAAGACTAACAGCTCTCCTGTATGGGTTAGCTCATGGATATTATAGCTCTCGGAGCTATAATATCCATAGTTAGCTTTACCGCAATCCAAAGCTTTGAAGAATTTGTTGATTGAAATTGAAAATTAGAAGAATTGAAAGAATCAAAAATCAGCTTGAAGTTTGATGTTTTAGGCTAGATGCTTTGTGGTGACATTGCATAAAATTACACCCTATGTGAGAGTACCCTTTGAGCTAGTCTCGTGGCAACAAGACTCAGACTATATTAGAGTATTTAGGGTATGTATATCCCAATGTCTCTTTATTATATAGGAACTGTTACAATATTGAAGTGCTCACAGATGACCTGTTACAGTGACTCTGAGAAAATATACAAGTGGACTACTGGTACCACTGCTGCTCATCTGATAGGAGTACTAGTGTTGCCGTTCTTCCTCCAGCTCTTT
The DNA here is from genome assembly GCA_964030475.1 of Tethya wilhelma. Lineage (NCBI taxonomy): Eukaryota > Metazoa > Porifera > Demospongiae > Tethyida > Tethyidae > Tethya > Tethya wilhelma. The sequence continues at coordinate 22,246,775 of CAXIPT010000001.1, forward strand.
ACTCTATTGCTGCTGGCCATGCTCCTCCTACTAGCTGGAGATATAGAGAGAAATCCTGGACCCCTTCATGGTAAGTCTATAGAAGATTGAGTCATATGACTACATGTATGCCTATTATCATCACTGATCAGTGATTTAAGTTTTTTGAAGCTTGCCGGAGATGATGGCTGGGATTGTGCGGGCTAACTGAAAAACTGAATTATTATCAATTTTTGTAGCATAATAATGAAATAATTTATACACTATATATCACAGTTATACTCAGTATGCAGTTATATAGTCTATAAAATATCATCTTCACTGAAATAGCCTTTGTTCCATTCAGTTATAATGTCACAGCGCAGGACTAACTTGTCTACCATAACTGCGTGATAATGACATAACTAACTTTGTGTAGGTTTGAATGTGACCATCCTGACTAGGGAGCTGAGTCCAGCTAAAGACAAGTGGCATGAAATTGGTGTACAACTGGAGATTGAACTCTCTCAACTCAGTGATATTGAAGATAAACATCTCACAAATGAAAGAAGAATGACCGAAATGTTAGCTTTCTGGTTGGATGGAAATACCAAAACAAGAGTTTGTTGGGAGTCCATTTTAGAGTGTCTCAGATCACCCACTGTTAACAAAAGAGGACTAGCAAAAGAACTCCAGGAAAAGTACTGTCAACGGAATGGTGAGTAAATAACTCTATATGTGAAGCTTGTGGCAGTAAAAATCAAAGATTAAGTATACCCTAGTAAAATCTAGTTACTGTGGTCCAGAGATTGTGTGATATGTCCACTACAAGCACATGTCAAATTTTGAGAGCCTATAAATAATAGTTAGAGGACGAGTCCAAGTAATTCTATTGGATAGCCGCAAAAATCCGAGCGATTATTATCTAGCTATCATAGATACGTACAGTTGAAAATTCATCTAGGTTCCATGTTCACTAGCTCTTTGTCAAGCTAGTTACGTAGACTTGAAAGATTCATTTTGGCTTACTCTCAAGTTTGTCAAGCTATGGACTGTCCTCTGTAGATACTCAAGCTACTTACGGCAAGTCTTCAAGTGTTCTTTTCTTCTTGTTGCAAGCTGACCCAGATGCATGGGAGTGGTTTTGAAATGAGTTCAGAGGTCAAATTTTAAAAGCGCAGCGCTAGCATAGCTGACCTGCTAGTGCTGAACAAGCTGGATAGTTTTTCAAGAAAACAAGAGAAGAAACTAGTAGTATTAGTTGTTTGTAATAATATTATAATATAGTTTGCCTCAGGCACTTAGAAGACCTGCAGATCTCTATTGAGCTTTGCAGGTCTCTAAGCTCAATAGAAACCTGTGATTGACCAATCAGATTACAGTATTTGTGACAACTTCTTCTAAAGCATACCAGAAATGGTTGTAAGCTAAGTGCATGTGGTAAATTCATTACTGTTCATGTGTAAACACTCACAATTCTCTTCACAAGGGTTGGGTCAAAGGTTATGTTGCCGTATAGTACTATCCAGAGGAGGTACGACACGAGTGCACCTTTGCTGAGCTGGCAAGCAGGTGTACGTGATCAACTCTCATTGTGAAGTATTGTGGTCACATAATTGGAATGTAATTAACAGACTTACAAAGCTCAGCAAAGGTGCACTCGTGTCGTACTTCCTCTGAGTAATACAGTATGTCTATACCCATGAAACCTTACTAGTATGCTAAATAGGTAGTAGGTATACCATATTTGTAGTAACTGGAAACTTGTAATAACTGTAATTAGTTGAGTATTTCCTGTATGTGAATATTATGACGTTATGTAAAACTATAAATGCATGCTTATTTGTATTGTCAGATCTGATGTTTTATTCCTGTTCAATGTCAAAGAACTTTTGTTGTAAACTAAGCGTGCAGGGCGCGATACCACATTTGGCGACAAGGATAAAGTGAGAGTAAATGGCTATCCACGGAACTCTTTCTGCTTTCGATCCAAAACAAGAGGATTGGACGAGTTATACGGACCGTATGTCCTACTACTTCACAGCAAACGAAGTGACTGATGCAGCGAAGAAGCGTTCAATATTGTTGTCTGTTTGTGGGGCAGCTACTTTTAAGCTAATTAAGAATTTGGTGAAGGAAGGCGAACTGGACAGTAAAACGTACAGCCAAATTGTTGCTTTAGTCAAGAGTCACTACGACCCGAAGCCATCGGAGATAATGAAACGGTTCAAGTTCAACACACGTACGAGAGCTGACGAGGAATCAGTCGCCTCCTATGTTGCCGCTTTGAGAGAGTTAGCACAACACTGTGCGTACTAGGAGAGTCTCCAGGACATGTTGAGAGACAGGCTCGTTTGTGGTGTGCGCCATCAAGGGATAACAAACTGCCTACTGGCAGAGAAAGACCTTACGTATGACAAGGCACTAGAATTAGCACAGGCTATTGAGTCGGCAGAGAGAGACACGAGGGATCTGCAGAATTCTGCTGCACGAAACTCGCAAGTGCCGGTACATTACAGTACCCCCCACAGAGAAAAGAAACACAAGACTCAGAGTAAACCCACAGGATCGAAGATTGCTTGTTACAGATGTGGTGGTGACCACTTAGCAACTCATTGTAAATTCAAAGACACTGTATGCCATGCCTGCAAGAAGAGAGGACACCTAGTCAGGGTGTGTACTGCCAAGAGTGGACAGAAGAGGAAGCCTGGTGCCAAGAATAATTATGTCATTACCTCAGAAAACCTAGAACAGGATTCAGAGACAGATCAAGGATCTGAAGTATCTTCCTCAGAAGAAGAAGAAGAGTCAGTCTATCATATGTTCAATGTGCAGACAGGTGCAGCCATGAACTGTGTTGAACCAATCTTCAAGAAGTTGTGTATCAATGGAGTCCAAATTGAGATGGAACTAGACACAGGTGCAGCTGTTTCTGTAATAACACAACACACCTACAAGAAGGTTGCACAACAAGGTCACATCCAACCTCTCCAACAGTCTGACCTCAAGTTGAAGTCCTACAGTGGACAAGCCATACCAGTGTTTGGACAGGTGCCAGTCAAGGTCAATTATGGTCAGTCGGAATGTGAGTTACTTGTACATATAGTAGATGGGGAGGGACCTGATTTACTTGGAAGAGAGTTGATGAAAGAGTTAAAGGTGACCCTTAGACCTGAAGAAATTCACTCTATGGAAACAGAGAGGTCACTAAATGGGGTGTTAGGCAAGCATTCCAAGGTGTTTTCTGAGGGATTAGGTTGCCTGCAGGGTTCACCAGAAGTGAAGCTAAATGTGGACAAAGAGGCAACACCCAAGTTTTTCAAAGCTAGACCCGTACCCCTCGCATTGAAGAAGAAAGTTGAAGAGGAATTGAACAGACTTGAAAGTATGGGTATTATTTCCCCTGTTGATTCTTCCAGGTGGGCAGCCCCAGTGGTCCCAGTTGTAAAACAGAATGGGAATGTTAGGCTCTGTGGTGATTTTAAAGTAACAATTAACCAGGCCAGTCCTGTTGATAAATACCCACTTCCTAGAGTGGATGAGTTGCTGGGGAATTTGTCAGGTGGGAAGTATTTCTCAAAACTAGACATGTCACAGGCCTATCTCCAGCTACCTCTGGATGAGGAGTCACGAGAATTCATTACCGTAAACATCCACAAGGGTTTGTACAGATTCAATCGATTGCCTTTTGGAGTGGCGTCAGCCCCCTCAATTTTCCAACGAACAATGGAAACACTTTTACAGGGTATTGAGGGAGTGTCAGTGTATATTGACGATATTCTCATAGCTACTCCCACAGTGAAAAAACACTTAGAAATTCTCGATCAAGTTTTAGAACGCCTAAGCAAAGCCGGACTTAGGCTAAACAAGACCAAATGCTATTTCTTACGATCACAGATCGAGTATCTCGGGCACATCATCGACAAGGATGGTTTACATCCTACTTCAGAGAAGATTCGTGCTATCCAAGATGCACGGACACCTACCAATGTTGGAGAACTTAGAGCCTTTTTCGGAATCTTGAACTATTACCATCGTTTTCTCCCAAACCTTTCATCTAAACTAGCGCCACTTTACCAGCTGTTGAAGAAAGATGTGAAGTGGACATGAAGCCGCTTTCAAACAGGCCAAGCATGTTCTGCAGCACAACTCACTCCTGGTTCACTATGATGAATCAAAGCCACTAATTCTTGCGTGTGACGCATCGAAATATGGATTAGGTGCTGTACTATCTCATGTGATGGAGGATGGTCAAGAAAAACCCATCGCTTATGCATCCAGGACGCTCACAGCAACAGAAAAGAATTACTCTCAAATTGAGAAGGAAGGCCTCGCCATACTATTTGGAGTGAAGAAGTTCCACTATTACCTGTATGGTAGACACTTCGATATAGAGTCAGATCACCAACCACTTGCATACCTTTTCAATGAGACGAGAGGAATATCTCAGATTCCATCCTCTCGTATTCAGAGATGGGCACTTACTTTGAGTGCATACACTTATACTATTCGTCATAAGTCAGGGTCGACTTTAAGCAATGCTGATGCTCTCAGTAGACTACCACGTCCAGAGACAACAGAATACCAGGTGATCTTATTCACCTGATCAAGCATCTCGCTGGAGCAAATGTGAGTGCGAGTAACATTGAGACATGGACATCACGACTATCTAAAGTGAGAAAGTTTGTGAAATCTGGATGGCCAGTTTCTACTACAGATGATCTCAAACCGTATGTGTCAAGACAACATGAACTGAGTACTCTAAATGGATGTGTTTTGTGGGGATCCAGAGTGATTGTGCCGCCACAAGGAAGATCACTTGTTCTCGAGGAACTACATGAGTCACACTTGGGAGTTTGCAAAATGAAAGCTCTAGCAAGAAGCTATGTGTGGTGGCCGAACATGGATCGAGACATTGAGAATCTTGTAAAACAATGTATGACGTGTCAGGAGTCAAGACCGTCTCCACCCAGTGCACCATTGCATCCTTGGCAATGGCCAGATCAACCGTGGAGCAGGATTCATTTGGATTTTGCCGGTCCATTCATGAGACATATGTTCTTAATTATAGTTGATTCGCATTCAAAGTGGATTGACGCCCACATCATGTCAACAATAACATCAAAGAAGACTATTGAAGTTCTTCGCTCCGTTTTTGCCATTCATGGTTTGCCTCAAAAGCCATGAATGGCATGGCTATATCAAATTAGTTCTAAGTTAGCTTTTATTAACTTAAAAGCTTGCAAAAACGGAAGGGGTCAAAGTTCGCCAAACGACCTGCATACTTTAGGCTTTTTTTCCAGCTTGAAGAGCAGCACTGCAAAAGCGCTTGCATGCAGGAATAGCCTAAGCCTCCCTGCACCTCTATAGCTAGCGTCAAGCTTCTCCTGCTAAGCACTAAGAAAAAAACGTGAGTTTAAAACCAAAGGTCACGATCTCGCCGCGATCGCGACCTTTGAACTCTAAAGCTTATATCTCCCCTCCCACTAATCAGACCTGACTCTTACTTAGTATTTTAGTAGAGCACTTCCTTACCTAACTGCACAGCAAGTTTAAAGCTAATAGCTCAAACGCTATGGCTATAAAATAAAAAATGCGAAAAATCGCAGATTACGCGATCGTAGAATTCGCGCGTGCGACTTTTGGCGCTGTCGGCCCTAAAGAGTTAAGCTATTATTTAGCTCTTTCCCTTTCTAATGAGCCCAAAAACATGGCCTAAAACCATCGCTAAAGTACCAAACTAAACTAGGCCAAACCTCCAATTTTCTCCATCTTCTTCTTCTTCTTCTTCTTCTTCTTATTCTTCTATGTTGGCAAGAGTTTTCTCAGAGACCACTCACTTTCAGAAGCTGATTCTTGAACTAATAAACTTGGTTTCTTTGTCTTCAATCGCTTTTGCCATCGGTTTTTTGTGTCTCTCATTGAGTCGCTAGATACAAGGCGAAAAGCACCTTCTCCATATGGCGGCCATTAATTTCTTATCTCATACATTATTCATAAGCTAGCAAGACTAACGACCCTTTCCATATTTAAGTGGGCGTTATTTGGAATCTATTGCAAATTGCAAGCTCTGCATCAGTGCCTGGTTCTGTCCTATCCTCTCGTTCTCTGTGTTCAGTTCTTCAGTAGGGAAGTTATCTTTAGCTAACAAGACACACATACAATTGTCAGACATAAAATTAATACACATTTTGGAAATTTCAGCTTGGGATTTCAGAGTTTCTGAGCTGTCTGAAATTTAGGCATGTGAGGCTGAGGCCTGTTGGCAAGTTCTCTGCTCAGGTTATAAAGACTAAATTCAACTGATATTATAAACATTATTCGAAAAAAATAGAACAAACAAGTACAAAAAACATTAGAAATGTAATGCAAACATAGGAATGGCCAAATCGTAAAAAAAAAGTGAGCAAACAAGATAGGAATGGTTGTTAGATTGAGCGAGTTCGTTCCTGTGTCTACAATGTCATTGAGCTTAGTAGGGATATGAACATAAGGTGACACAGTGAAATGAACTCACTCAATCTAACAACCATTCCTATCTTGTTTGCTCACTTTTTTTACGATTTGGCCATTCCTATGTTTGCATTACATTTCTAATGTTTTTTGTACTTGTGTGAATATTATGACGTCATGTAAAACTATAAATGCATGCTTATTTGTATTGTCAGATCTGATGTTTTATCCCTGTTCAATGTCAAAGAACTTTTGTTGTAAACTAAGCGTGCAGGGCGCAATACCACATTTGGCGACGAGGATAAAGTGAGAGTAAATGGCTACCCACGGACCAAGCAGGTGGTACAGTTACCCTCAGACACCAAATACCCTAACAATACCATTATCAAGTGTTTTGACAATTGTAGAACCTCGGACCACAACAGGCCATTCATACGCACTCACACAAATGGAAAGCAATAAAGCCACGTAAAAACTCAAACTTTTTTTTTTAAGTGCCCCTTCGGGTTTACCACAATTGTGGCTAACGAGGGCCAGCAAATAGCCTAGGGCTAATGAACGCAGGTCCCNNNNGGAAAGAGAAAGAGCTAAATAGTAGCTTAAGAAGCCTTTTAGTGCTAAGCGCTCAGTTTTTGCAGAGTTATTCGCGTGAATATTTGTATTGCGCTAATGGGCCATCCGTGCCATTCCTATGTACCCAGTACTACCGTACTGGGAATACAACTATTGTGAGTTACTATAGAGTAGTTTTTGTAATCTATATTGTGCGGACAGGGTAAATTTGACTCCCTAGACTTGTTCGGTTTGTCTCAGCAGCAAATCTGTAGCTAGAAGTACAATCTTGCATCCACTGGTGAGGCATTGAATGGTCAATAAGTCTACCAAGTTTGACTTGGATTTGGACCTTTGAGTCGAAGATAGTGTGGTGTGTCCGAAATTAGGCGCTGTCCGAAAATTGGCGACTTTACCTTACTGGGGGACACTGTGACTCACCGTACTGAGTTTCATGTAATTTCATGGGCCATCACACACACAGCTAGGTTTCCCAAATCCTGATATCCATGTACCATGGTACTTCTTGTCCAAAGGAAAGTTTTCAAATAGAATTGAAGCAAAGCGTATAATACTGCAGAGTAGCTAGTATATGGAATAATTTTTCAAAATAATGGTACTATAATAATTATAGTATAGTGTCTATTAAGTCCCTCCTTAGTTGGGATTCTATTAATAGCCAGTCATGGTACGTTGTCCTAGCCTTGTTCCCAGGCTCCTCCTTAGCAAAAAGTTTCTTTGAAAAAAACAAAGGAGAGAGCCTTAATTGTACCAGTTGTCACTTAAGTGACTTATGGGGTAGATGTCTGGGAGACGTGAGTCCACTCAAAACACACTAGAGTCCTACCCAGACTAGAATTTTCAGAGGGAAAATTTTCTGGCAGTTTTGGTCCCCCAGACCAAATTTATAGAGAAGCTTGGTCCCCCTGGACTAAAATTTTTGGCAGACCAAAATTTTCTTCCCAGTTCCAATACTTTGCCAATTCCCACACTACTAATTTTTTTGAAATTAAACTGAGAATCATTATATTGCAAAATAAATGATATCTGATCAGTNCGATTGTCACTGACAATGGTTCGTCATTCACTAGTGAAGAATTTAAGGAATTTGCTCACAGGAATGGTATTAAATTGATCAATTCAGCTCCGTACCATCCATCCAGCAACGGGCAAGCTGAACGTGCAGTTCAGACAGTTAAGAGAGGGATTGAACGTATCAAAGGAGAGAGTGTGCAAGAAAAACTCTCTAAATTTCTGTTCGACTATAGGATCACACCTCATGCAGTAACTGGTGTTCCACCATGTGAACTCTTAATGAACCAAACATTACGATCTCGTTTTGATTTGTTGTTTCCAAATGTTAGAGGAAAAGTGCAAGAGAAGCAAAGGAAGCAAAAAGAGCTTCATGATAATTCAAAACAATTGCGTACTTTTCAGACTGATGACTTAGTGTTTATTGAGAACTTTGCAAACAAGAAACCAAAGTGGATTCCTGGGGTGATTGTCCAGCAGAGTGGCCCGTTATCATATGTAATTCGGGTAGAGTGTGGTTCCTATGTAAGGAGACATGTGGACAACATTCGTAAGAGAGAGAGCAGGGAACAGAGTGTGGAAGTTCCATTGGAAATGCCAGGACCCAGTTTAGAGTCTGCAGGCTCTCCTCCAAACACTCCGCAGGATGAGGATCAGGAAGTGGAAAATCCTCAAGACTCCACCCTGATGGCTCCGCCTCCCCCACGGAGATCATCTAGAGCTAGACAGGCTCCAGACAGATTTAGTAAGTGACTATAATTGTTTTTTTGTTTTTGTATAGTTTTCTTTCTTATTTACTTTGTGTGAGAAACAGTAATAAGAAGGAGGAAGTGTAGTAACTGGGAAACTTGTAATAACTGTAATTAGTTGAGTATTTCCTGTATGTGAATATTATGACGTCATGTAAAACTATTCAATGTCAAGAACTTTTGTTGTAACTAGCGTGCAGGGCGCGATACCACAGTGTTTGTCTTTATTTTTCTATCCATCCATGAAAATTGTATGGTATGATAGTCCACATATATCACACCACCTATAGCTAGTCCACCCAGCTGTATGGCTTGCAGGATTTTTTCCAGGGTGCAAATTCCTGAGCCATGTCTCGTTAATAAATCAGCAGCTGGGTCAGAGATTTGAGAGTACTGGCTGGCTATTAGCCACCTGCATAGTGCAGACTGAGGAGGCATCCGCCATGCATAGCAAGAGAATTTTCATTTTATGGGGTCATATTCAAACCTATACCCTATGGCTGGGTATGTATTATTTCATGTGCCAGTATCTATGCATTAGTATATTATTTTTGTACAGACTATACATATGCTAAAACCGTACATTGTATTGATTGTTTGCATATTCTTGTTATCTCTACTTTCTTGCACCTCATTGTACAGATGGTCCACTTGTATCAAGACCCTAATGGCGAAAAGATATTCAATAAAGATAGAAATGGTTCGACAAGTGATACTCTTGAAACTGGTATTTCTCGTTTTGGGGATAGTGAAATAGTTTCTGGCTTGAAAAGCAAATTGAATGAGCAAGAGAGTATGATCAAAGAAAAGTCAATGAAAATACAAGAGCTAGAGGAAACGATAGCAGCCATTCACAACCATGGAAACTAACACAAAACCATGTGTACATGTGTATCATAATTAACTTAGTATACAGTGTACTATAGTTATGTTCTATAGATGTTGTTAGGAAATTGACTTTCATGACAGTAAATTGATAACTTTATGTTAAGTAATATTGTTCCCTGAGTGCAGGCTAATAGACTATTCCTGGGAATATAGAGTGTATATAATATGGTGCATGACTTCCGAGTTTTACAACTTCTACAACTCAACATGCACAATGGGCATGTCATACTTGGATTACAAAGGTAAAATTCTTGTGAGAGTCACATATGGCTGTGACAACCATGAATTATTATACCAAAAATTGAACTATTATTATTGTGTACACAGCTTTATCTGTTTAGAGATAATTATTATAACTTTCGCAAACATTATATCCTCGAAAATTGTTTTATTATGCATCTATACACAACAATTATCTACTCAAAATTTAATGGAAACATTGAAAATTAACCATGTATGCAGGCTAAGGATTAAGGATCGAATTATTATAGTCCATGAATATCTGTGCACAGTATATAGGAGAACCACAAAACTTATTTAATAAATAGAACTATAAACCACTAGTCATAAGTAGATTTCTACGTATACATTCGGTCTCATTATTGTAATGTGACATGTCATATTATTGTAATACACACACGTGTACACACACACACATGCACACACAAAAATTAAGCATACTTAGAGCCTTATAAACACATGCAGTAATGATAGTAATGATAAACAAACTTTACAATAGTGTACCTATCTTTAAGTTACTTGTCTCATTTCAAGACTTACCGCTGCTGGTGAATTTGCTGATTCACATGGAATCGCATTGAGCACTGAATATGTAACTTTCTGTGGACTCTGTGGCATCGGTGCCTGTTGATAATCTAGTTCACTAAACGATATGTCATCAAATAGATCTGCAATGGAATTGTCTATTTCACGAGTGTTGGTTGTACTTAGCTCTATTTCAATACTATCTTTCCGAGAGGTGCTGCAGGGTTTTTTTCTAGACAATATTCTCGAGAAAAAAGTTTCAACTTTGACGACAAAACTCTCTGGACAGGTATACTTGAAGGTATGATAGAAAAGGATACAAATAAAGATGACAAAAGCAAAAAAGACAGAAATGTGAGCAAGAATATCTTGACTAGCCCCGATACTTTGGACATGATAAGTTGCGGCAGCAAACCAAATGGCATTGAAGAGGAAAAGATTTTCTTTAAATTCCAAAAGGCGACTTTTGTAAGTATGTTTGCCTTGTACAGTTTTCAGTAGAACTATGAAAGAGCACACAAGTAAGACTAGAAACAGTCCGATACTTGGATTGTTCCCGATCTTAGGAACTAAAACAGAATAAAGAATTATACGTATTAGCAAAAGAAATCCAGTCCAGTAGCGGTACTTTCCATTGAAAGGAGCATGGTAAGCATCCATGAATGAGTACAATTTATTGTTCCTTATCCATTGAAAGAGACGTTTGTCAGGCAATTTTAACAACCACTGCCAGCTAAAGAGAAACAGTGTGTATACAAGACCAATAGCAATGATGATGATAGCTGCAACAGTGAGTATAATGTGTTTCGTGCTGAAGTAGGGAACATTACCATCAACTAGCCAAACAATTCGAGTGGATCCATCGAAATAATATATTGTAGCAGACGAAAGGATTGTTATAATGGTACGAAGCAAGCTCGCATACGAGAGTAAGATTAATGTAGCTAAAGTTGCCACTGGATTTCTATTTGAGAGCAGCTTTGAAAACCGTTGGGAGTAAGTACTGATAACAAGTACTGCAATCACAAGAAAAATAATGTATAGTGGAAACACAAGCCTCAACCAAGTTCTAACATAGCTGTCCATTCCATCATAGAAGCACACATCATATCCAAGGTCAAGATTAAGCCATGAAATGAAAACTGTTGAGAAATTAGGTTGTCTGAAAGGAAGAAGCACAGAGTTACTTACTCCAACCACATTGGCATAAAAGGTGAGGCCATTAAATGATCCAACAGCTACAGTCAGATTGAACACTAAAAGAAAGGCAACTAGTGCTATGCCAGCAATAGCAAAGACAATCAACAGAGCAAGCCAGTCATTAGAACATTTCTCACATCTAGAATTACCAAACGTGACACTGAGACCATCACTACAAGCTCCGCAGAGTATGCCTGAACGATTGAAAGCACATTGTACATCAGAACCATCAGGGGCATCCAAAAATATCATTATTCTTTGAGAAGGATCAAGACAATAGTTGAAAGGACAATTAGAATATACTCCATATCCTCGTGTGGTATCATTGACGAACCAAACATTGCTGGTCCTTGTGATCGACATACTTTCAACATCACAATCAGTAGCAAATTCACTGAGACGTGAATCACATCCACAAGCACATTCTGTTTCATTTTCAGTAATTTTAAATGCAAGAGGACATGTACAGGGCAGAAACTGTAAGTCAATGACTTCAACAGATATACCATTCGCGTTACATGGACCCTCTGCATAGAAGTTCAATTGATCTGAATGCTGCAGAGGAGAAAAAATTTCAAGTCAGTACAATCCGTTCCGTTAATATACTGAATGAATTGTCCATCTCCTAACTGTCCACTTCCTGAACCAAGATAGCTCTGTATAGAAGCTGGTAGACCTTTACCAATTTGATCCATTGCAATTAAAGAAATTTCAAAAACTTGTCCCTTCAGTACATGTTTGATTGATGTTGTATCATTACGATTGTTAATACAAGATGAGTGTTTTTTTTCACATAGACAAACACGAACAGGTAAAGAGGACACATCATCTAAGGATACATCACTTATCAATGTAAGATACTCTGCACCAGATAATGTTTCATCTTCGTCTATTCTAAGATTTAGTATCTCAGCAGCTTGACTTGGCACACACTGGTCAAAAAGTCCACCAAAAATTGATTCACCAAAGTTAGCTGTGTTATTTGTGAAGAATACATTGACATAATTAAGGCTTGTGAGTCTAGAACTAGGAACTGAAGAAAATCTATAGCCACGTAAAAGTTGGATAAAGCAGTCGTTAGTCGAGATTGAAGTTGCTTCACAATTGCTAGAGCTGGTCGAGTCATTGATATACACTGCTCCTCCTTGAAAAGCTGTGTTGTTGGCAAAATCAACTGTAAGCCACTGACCTGTATTAGCACCATCGTCATATTCTGGTTGATCTTTTTGGATGTGAAATCTTGCATTGTTTTCCAAGACAAGTGCACCTCCAACTCTTGCACTGTTGTTAGCAAACTCCAGAGTTTCTCCAGTCCCTACAAATTGTATCTGTGTTCCAACAGCTAAAATGCCTCCACCAGAAGTTTTTGCTACATTATTAGAAATCGTTGAACTGTTTACAAAGTTAAGTTCACATTGAAGAGCATAAATTCCACCACCAGCTCCAATAGCAAAGTTACCAGATATTAAAACAACTCCGTAGAAATCGTGAGTACTTCTTATAGCTGTTAGAGCGCCTCCATTTTGAAAATGATTACTGTTGTTTGCAATTTCAACAATACCGTAATAGCGCACACTGCTATGATAAGTGGTTATTGGTCCTTCTTCATTGCCTCGTAGGCTACCTGGAAGTACTTCATTGGAAGAATATGAATTGTTATTGATTCTTGTAACCCCATTAAAGCTAACCTCACTCGAGAACATGTGAAAAGCTCCCAGATTGTTTTCTAAAGTTGTAGGTCCTGTAAATGATGCTTCACAGTCTATAATGTAGAAGTAAGCAAAATCTGCCACGTTGTTTTCAAAAGTAAGAGATCCAACACTTTCAAAAGTAGCAAAACCGAGATCAATAGCACCAAATAAAGTCCCAAAGTAATTGTTGTGAAAGGTTGTGTCACTAATTGTAAACAATCCAGGGCCCGAAAACATAATAATTGAGCTGAAGGAACTAAATTCTACTGAATTGTTTGCAAACTCACAATTTTGTACAATCAGTTCTGTTTTTCCACTTTGTACCAGAGGTCTTGTGTTACTAATATTGTAGTGGTTGTTGACAAACATGGTATTGTCTAGTACTAGTAAACTGTACATATATGCTTCTATTGTCAAGACAAACTCATTATTGTCTATGGCTTGATCAAACCTGCAGTTTTTAATAGTGGCCGTTCCACCTTGAAGGAAAACAGCTAACCTTCTGCTTCCTCTGATATTCCTAAAAGTTGTATTGTCCATTTCAAAATCACTCGATGAAATGGAAAAAATGGTGGCACTATCATTGATGGCCTCAATCTGACTACATTCCCCAGCACTGATTTTTGCTCTACTACCATTATGAATATTAATCACAATGTCTGAAGAGGCCATTTTAATTTCAGAAAATAAGATTCCATTCAATATCACAGCTGATTCTGAAACTTCCATCACAAAATTAGATGGTCCTAACATATAATCCCTGAAGGAACAATTCTCTACTAGTGCCAGGGCTACTGATTTCAGAAGAAAAACTTGAGAAAAATCTCGTAACAAACTTTCCTGGCCATGAAAGTTACATCTTTCAATATTAACATGTAAGCAATCACCAGCTCCTGTTATATGCAATGGGCAATTCGTTAATGTTAGATCACTGAGAGTTACTAAATTAATTGTTTGGGCACAAGATTGAAGGAAAAGATCACTTCTATCATAATCTATGACAAGACTTCCTGACTGGTTGCAAGTGACTATAGTTTCATTGTCACTGTCCATGTTTGAGTCTTTGTATTGAACAATTGAAACATTGCTGACATTAGTTAAGAAGCTGAAACTGAAGATCAATTCAAACTCAAGAACATGGTTACCAGGAATCAATATCAAGTTCAAACTATAGGGTAGTTCAAATGGAGTGTTTATCTCATTTTGAAGTTCAGAAAGAGTAATGCATTGTATTGTTTCGTTGGGACATGGTCCATTTTGAATTGGTGTAATGTAGTAGGTTTGAGTAGGCTGAGCAGATGCTGGCAAGACGTACAATGTTAAAACCAGAATTCCAAGTACCAACATATTGCTTTCTAAATGTGTATGTCACCATACAGTAGATGCATACATCATGTAAAAAGACAATCATTATGGTGATCAAACCATGAAGTTATAAAATGTGTCAGGGATTGTGCATGCATGTTTATGACTTAATTTATTCAATAGCTAATCATGGTAGCTATATCTCTAGACAGCAAGTAGAATTTTTATCAAATGCCTCAATAATAACATACCTGCCATGGTTCAAGCTCTGCTCAAAGACAAATACAATGGCGTTTCAGACCAAAATCAAATGTACAACACTGACTGAAAAGTAGAACAATCTGTTACAATGGATCACTACAATGAAGTACATCCTTTTTTCATGGCTGGCTTACAGCTTTGTTTTGTGATTAGTCATATGCTATCAAGATTTCCATTTATGTTTATCCAGCATTGAACATAATTAGAAGTTAAGTTTATCCAGCATTGAATATATATAGAAGTTAAGTAGTATTCACATTGTACCAAATATAATGATCTACCTACTCAAATACCAACACCAACTGTCTTGAAACAATGTCATTATCAGGAATATTGGCCATGAATACAGGTAACCACCCTGGGCCTTGGATCTGGTATAGTCCTGAATGCATGTGATGCTTATAGTTAAACAACTATCAACACATGTAGCTAAGTAACATACATGTGTTACTGAATAAGTACAGTAGCTATAGCTTAAAAGCTTAGCTTATAGCTTAAGCTATATATCTACTGTACTTATTCAGTAACACATGTATGTACAGATCGTTACTGTTGCTACATGTGTTGATAGTTGTTTAACTATAAGCATCACATGCATTCAGGACTATACCAGATCAAAGGCCCAGTACTTATCCATGGCAAAATTATAAGTTTGATAGCCACAGGACGTCCTGGTGTGCTTGACCTATGATTCCTATGCAGTACTATAAAAGCTACTGAGAAGCCCTAATATACATGTATTTGGCTTCAGAATCATGTATTCATACAATGTCATAATTCTGACAATGGGATATGTCATTCTGGTTTTAATGACTACAGCAACACTCAAATGGAATATTTGCAACCTATTCACTATAACCAAGTTTTCCTATATATAGGAAGTCACATTTTAAGACCATCCTAAACTATATACCAGCCTACACAACACTTCTCTATAGCTTATACATTGTAAATCAAGTGCATGACACAATTTCAATGTAGCTATAATAGATTCTAAACTGCTAAGAATCCATCATTCTACCATGGAGCCTGAATTACCTACTACGTAGCAATTACCATTGGCAAGAAGAAGGTAAGTTTGTCATTGTTTTCAACACATGCATAGTGACTTGAATTTTCCTTGTAGGTTCATTTCCTCTGAAAAAGTATTGCTTATGGAAACTTCTATGAATCATGAATATCATTATGAGAGCAAATACTATAGATACAGAGAATTAGCTGTTCTTGGAAGCAATATAATTGTATACTATAATAATAGGCAATAATATTCAACCTGGATATAAAAGAGACCTGGTTTGTTTCAAGCTTAACAGTATACTTTAGCTACTCAGAAATTCTGCTATAGGGCAAAAACTTCACAATCAAAACAAAGATTACTCAAGAGCCAAAGAGTTGATTGACCATAACCAGAAGTTCAGATAAACAGCTATACTGCATCAATAGTCATAGTACTGTACAGTTACTGTAGTGTGTAACAGTCTCTGTTATATTATAGACTATATATTGGACTGACAATATAAGTGGCTTTAGTTAGTGTATAGTATAGGCTAGCTAATGAATACTTGAATTTGATAAGTAAATTCCTAAGGGAGTGGTAGTCATTATTGTGGAAGTATTATGAGTGCCAGGTAATGTCTATCAATGTGTAAATAACTGTCTATGTATTTTACAATGGAAAAACACGGGCCACAATTGCAGAGAACAGATCTAGAATGTCATTGAGTGCTGATGAAATAGCTGGTGAAGAGTTTGGGCAAGACAGGCCTCCACTCTCAGAGATTATCAAGAGTATTTTGGAAAGATACCCAGATGGACAAATCTTCAAAGTAAGCCATTATATTTTCAGTTTAGACTGTACACTTGATAAGTTTGAATGTTTCATTTTCCTCAAAATTTAATAGTGTAGTAGCCATTTAGTTATTCAACTTGTGATTTTATGTATATGAGTCAATGACAAAGTTTAACTAGGTGGATAAAACAAATTAAGTATGGCTAATAATAACAAATCTACTAGGATGGTGCAAAGGATACTACTGACAGTGCACATTAAGTGCATAGCACGTGCAGAGCTAGGGTTATGGTAGACTGTTGTTTGTGTGTGCATCTGTCTGTTACTGGATAATGTGAAGAATGGCAGCTCTATGGTCCAAAGGGAAGGTACTTACGTTCATGAATCAAAATTATCTTCAAAATGGTGTGTAAAATCTTGCAAAACAGTGTCCTTACTGAGATCTGAGCCTTTGGTACTTTTTCTGAACGTTAGGCTTACGCCACGCCTATAGTATACAGTCACCCAGGTAAGAGTGCGTGTTATTTAGAAGCTTCTTGTAGTTCGACTGCTTTGTTGTGAGTTGCTTGATTTTATACTCCAATAACAATTTTGTTGTGTTTGAATCATACTTAACTAAAATTTATCCTGAGTGTTCCCGTATTAACCATATAAAAATGTTACATTATGATTGTGGCCATGTGTTTGTATTAAGATGTACCAAGAGAGTTCATGTGCCTAATAGGAAATTGAAAATGCAAGTGTTGATTCATTATCAGTCTCTTCCCCAGTAAAAGGGTGTAAGGAAGGCAGAAAACACTGCCTGTGGCCATTGATTCAACCAGGTCAGCTTGGTTGTCTTGGATTGTCAAGTTTCTCCTTTGCAATTGTCCACGGACATATTCCTTTCCCCCCTTAGTGTAGGTTGAGTTGTACCCTGCTGATCAGTCTCATCAACGGGTGGGTGATAGGCCATACATGCACCACATCCACTACTGTAGCATTTTTCATTTGTGCCTAGTACACTTTGATATCAGAACCTTCAGGCTACCATGCTGTGTGGGGTATGCCTTAGGAGAACACAAAGCTTCCGTGGACAGACATGGCCACCTCCTGTTGGAATTCCTGATATTGAGCTGGGATTCTTTGCTCTAAGGCTCTGAGTGCCCTCTTGGACACAAAAGATAGGTCAAGTATAGCTACAGTGCTCAAGTACTGACCACACAGGTATTCAGTTTGACAGTATAGAATGACCCTATCCTGGCCAGGTTGTCAAAGTGTTCCTAGCTATTATTAGCCACTTGAACTGGCCATGGTGACAACAACAGTCTACTATACACTTCCTGTATAACCTTAGTCAGGGCTGCATCACTATACTGAATATTCATTACAACAATTCTACATGTATACAATTTCTATTAGTCACTACACACTGTTGTGATCCAATTTTATCACCCATGGACTGTTATTGACTAGCTATTTCTTATTTTTGATCATCAGCCACTTGATTAAACTGTGCTGTAGCAGGCTTAAGCTTTTTGTTCAAATTAAGCTGAGATATTCAAAAGTACCATGTAACTATATAGTTCAGGATGTGTAACTACCTACCTCTTACCAGATGGATTGAATGGTCTTGTGTACATTAGTTTTCATATCTGAATTATATCCAGTGATAGCATACAGACAATTAATAGAATTTCTCAAGTCATTGTCATCCATGCCTCCTGTGAGTCTCTCCTTGAAGCTATCAGTGTTTGTGCATGTCTATATATGTACTTCGTTTTCATCATCTTCAAAAAAAATTATTAAGAATCTGAAAGACAATAGGTTTCTGTTGATATAATAATATTGTTATGGCTTACACTATTCTTTATTGATTTAAAGGAAATGATCCAGAATGCTGATGATGCTGGAGCCAAGAGAATCCAATTCTTCATTGATCACNATTAACAATCATGAGTTATAGGTGTGCCACAGCATATTATAGTGGAAAATAATTTAAAAAATGAGTCATGTATGTGTATCTGTATGCATATTAGGAAGTGAGACTTTTGTGGGCCTGATTAACGTATAGTAGGTAAACTTGGTGAGAATTAAATTAATTTTGGTGAATTGGCAAATCGTGACAACCATTATCAATTCACGAGCAGAAACCACATGCAGGCAACTCTATAGCTTTAGTAGTTTTTAGCACTAAAGACTCTCTTTGTTGTCTTACTGCAGTCGGAAAGGTTCATTATTTGTAACAGAAGCATACTTTCACCTCCAAAATTGACATAGAACTGAATTTGCCAAAATATGTTAAGCCCGCCAAATTTGCTTGCTATACAGTAATTGAGTGAGTAACTACTTTGGCATGTGGTTAATAAGTGTTTGATCTTTTGATTTATATTTTGATTCCATTTTCATTACTACTAACAATTATGATTACGGTACTCATGCATAGATCTTCCAACAATAATCAGCGGTGAAAGGCTTGCCTATCTTGAACCACGGGAAAAGATATGGTCAGGTAAACCTGGAAGGTTGTACGAGCTTACAACATTGCAAAAATATGCAGTTGGTGCACTGAGGCCATTTGAAAATATTTTTGGCTTTAACCTCAAATCAACTAGCTATCCGTACACATTGTTTCGATTCCCCCTGCGCACTGCTCCCTCTGACCTATCTCAGACTATATACAGCACGGAAAAGACAGAGGAACTGATCGATGCTTTGAGAGAAGAGGCTAAACTTTTGCTACTCTTCTTACGCTCAATTAATTCAATTGAAGTCTTCAGAATATCTGAGAATGGAGTTTATTCTCTTCTTTTTAAAACTTGTATTACACACAACTCCAAAGATGAAGTCAACAGAGTACGTACCCAATTCAAAAGAGAACTTCAGAATGCTTATAAGCGTGAATCATTTAAGATGTCACGAATGCTAAACAGTACTAGCCAGTTCCAAGTGAATGTCACAGATTGTATGCACGAAGCAACACATTCAACCACACACACTTGGTTAGTTGTCAATCAGGCAGGTTCACAAGTACAAGAGGTGCTTGAAGCATGCCAACAACAAAGTGTATTTCCATTAGTAGGTGCTGCACTAGAGCTAAATGAGGCCACCATGCAAGGAGGCAGAATATTCTGTTTCCTTCCTATGCCTGTAGAGATAGCCTCAGGCCTACCAGTGCATGTCAATGGTACTTTCGGTTTGACAGATGATCGACGAAGCTTAAAATGGCCTGGTATAGAAAGAAAGAATGATCCAACAGCTAACTGGAACCGACTACTAGTCACAAAGCTACTTCCTTTATGCTATCTTACATTAGTCATTGAAGCCAAGAAGTGTGTATCACCTGAGCACTTTTATCAGATAATTCCACCTGTTAAGGCCATCCATGGTACTCAGTGGAGTGTGATTTTACAACCATTCCTGAAGCAACTCTTTAGAGAGCAAATTGTTTTCTCTCACCTATCAAAAGAATGGGTCAATGTAATAGAACAGTCTACACTCTTTGTTCCACAGGGTGAAACTTTACTTCCTATTGTTCTGATTGTTTTAACTTCCTGTACCTTCAACCTTGTAAATGTTCCAAGTGTAGTGTGGGATGCTCTTCACTACATACATTTGCCAGCTGTCCAAGTATCACCAGAGCTTCTTAGAGAACAGCTACGTTCAAAACCTTGGAGCTATACTAATCACAATGTAGAAGAAAAGAAAAGCCTACTTACGTATTGTCTTTCAGACAAGAAATATTCAGAATTGATTGGTATTGAGCTTATTCCACTTGCCAATGGAGGATTTACTTCCTTCCAAAGCATTCATCAATGTGGTGGTTATTATGTGTTTATCTGCAGTTCAGAATTTCCCAAGTACTTAGTGCCAAATCTTGATTACAAGCTTGTTGATATTTCATATGATTCTCAGCTACAAGAGAGCTTGTACGATGTTGCCAGTGCAAAAATAACAAACCTTTTACCTCTCAGTGAAGAATCTGTAGCCGCATTATTGAATGAAGCTCAACCAAAGGAATGGCAAAATAGTCATGAAGTGTCATTACCACATAGCAATTTTCCAACTGCTTGGTTTGAAAAGTTTTGGCTTTGGGTCAGAGACAAAAATTTGTGGCACTTCAATGGAAAGCTTATTGTCCCTGTTTCTTCCCCTAGTGAGCAACCGCTCAATGCTTTTCGAGTTGTAAGACTGACATCTACAGAGTCTTCTGTTTATGTTTGTTCCTATGATCACTGTAGCTTTTCACTACAAAAAGCTTTGACTAAACTCAAGGTAAGATATTCTATGCAGCAACATTTTCCATTTCTCAATCACCAGCAACTTCAATATTTACTCCCGATATATAACGCATTAAACTTATTAAATGCTGCATATAAAGCTTCTCATTATAGTAGTGTGAAATTCGAAAAAGATGAGGCAGAAGCTCTTCAAGCTTTCCTATGCCATTCTTCACTTGTGAATTGCAACTACCAACAGAAGAAAGTTCTTCAATGCATACCAATATTCAAGACTGCAACCAACTCCAGTGAAGTGCTATGTTCAGTCACTCAAGCAGCTTCCCATTCAATTGTGCATAAAGCATTACTCCTGCAGGCTAATTTCAACCTCAGCCTTGCTAAATTGCCTCCTAAACTTTTGCTTTTTAATCGAAGCTCACATAATCAAGTAACAATTCTGGAAAAGTATGCAAATGTTACCTCCATTTCTGATGTGGATCTGTTAACAAAATACATTTTCCCTTTAATCCATGAAGGATCATTTCCCAGACAGCTCATAAACCCATTAATGAAGGAAGTACTTGATCTGTTTAATGTATTTCAGCACAAAAACAGTACTTTTGCTACTAGTTTCCAGAACCTAGCATTTCTTGACACTGGCAATGGTTACCATCAGAAAGCCTCTCCAAGAAATACATTTGATCCTTCTGTACCAATACTTGTAGAATTGTATAAAGGACAGAAAGTATTTCCTCTCGAACCATTTAACAAACAAAAGTATTTACAAGTACTCAGACAGTGTGGATTGCGTACTACAGTTACTCCACAAGAGATTGTCAGTATTGTTAGTGAAATTAGTANTGGGCTGCTGAGTAAGTTGTGTAGCCTGCTTGATACTGAAATGATACACACATCTTCACATCTCAGTCATTTGGAGGCAGGAGCTGTATCATAAGCTTACTTGCCTTTCAATATGTTATGATAATCAAAGTCCTGATTCATCTCTTAAGAAGAGCAAGGGCATCCAGGTATCACAAAATAGTTCCAGGCAACTTGCATTTAATTCCAAATAAAGCACACTTTTGTGTGTGGAAAGGGTCATCAATTTGAATTTTCTAGAAGCTAATGAATTATGCATGAGTGTGGAAATTAATGACGGCCATATGGAGGAGGCGCTTTTTGCCTTGTATCTAGCTACTCAATGAGAGGTGCTAAAAAAACCAATGGCAAAAACGACTGTCCTGGCAAGTTCATTCGTTCAAGAATCGGCTTCTAAAAGTGAATTGGAGGTTTGGCATATGTGTTTTGGGGCTCATTAGAAAGAGAAAGCACTAAATAGTAGCTTAAGAAGCCTTTTAGTGCTAAGCGCTCAGTTTTTGCAGAGTTATTCGCGTGAATATTTGTATTGCGCTAATGGGCCATCCGTGCCATTCCTG
>CAXIPT010000001.1:22269139-22293365 GCA_964030475.1 Tethya wilhelma
CACACACACACACACACACACACACACACACACACACACACACACACACACACACACACACACACACACACACACACACACACACACACATTAGTGTACCTTTTGTAAATGATGCTGTATACTAGCATCTGGAATGTCTGTGGCATTTGTTGTCACTGCTGCAAGGCCACCAAAGAGATAATCAACAACTGTAGGAGCAAAAAAGCAGGGGCCAGGACCTCCATGAACTATTGATAGTGCTATTAATTTTCCCATGCACAGATACAGCTCTTCCTGTAAGGCAGTTGTATTGTGGCGCAAAACACGGCATTTCAATGGGCCATCCAAAAGAGAATTACATTCTCGCATAGCATTCATAAGGAGCATAAAAAATTCCCGGCGAGGGCCTCCACCATCAATTGCACTCTCACCCAGAAAGGTTACACGGATGTGGTTCCTGTCATCAAAAGGACGCCTTACAGCTCTAAGAGCATCATCCCAAATACTGCTTCTTCGAACAGTGATTCGAAAATTTCGATCTTCATCAGGATACAGGTTGACATTGCGATGAAGCTGAAGGGCTTCTTGGACATCTTTGGCAGGTTCACTGGTAGAAAAAAATTATAAAACACAATGTTATATTTTGTATACATGTTCATAAACAAATAAATTTAGGCGCGTGCATGATTGATATGTCCAGTGACAAGCACATGCACGCACGCACACCCACACCTACCTACCCACACACTGTAAAAGATACACACCTGATACAGGCATTGTCTTCTATAGCACTTAGGTGGAGTACTTCCTGTAAAGCAGGATCAGTTTCCCAATCAGGCTCTTCCAAGAGATTAACAAAGCAACTGCATACACATAACCATCCAAAACAACAATTATTAACAAGTACAGGCAGTGAACGTAAAGTGTATACATACACAAACACAAGTACCTGTAAGTACTCGAGCCACCACAGCCACTACCGCAATCAGCACTACCATCATCACCACCACTATCAATGACGATGTACTCACTTGGTGATGCACTGTAATAATGAAAGTTATATTTGAACTTTGAATTCACAAGGAATGTATTACAATTACTTACACATCATCCATGAACTTTGCACCCTCAGACTGACATTTTTTTGGCTTTGGACGGTTAGGTCTGTAGAAGCATAATAGGAGCTAAAACATACTGAAAATAATATGTGCTTTTCAACATACACTTTATCTTTTTCTTGTGAGCGCTCCTTGCTACTACTCTCCTCTTCAACATCAGATAACCTAAGCAAAACAGTATGTTTTTTTAAAAAAATGCACAATTATAACTGATTTTGCAACTTACACATCATCTTTGAACTTTGCACTTCTGTATTTCTTTGGCTTTGGACGATTAGGTCTGTAGAAATATACATATAACAGGGGCTAAAACATACTCAGTCTGACAGAAATAATTATGTGCCTTTTCAACATACATTTGATCGTCTTCTTGCAAGTGCTTTTTGCTAGTGTTCTCCCCTTCAACATCAGATAACCTAACCAAAGGCAGAATACATTTCGTAGGCAACAGCAAACTTAGCAGATAAAAATTAAATTAATGAAGGACCACAGGTACTTGAAATTGCAGAATGCCCTTATCTTGTAGCACTGAACTATAAATGCTTGGCAATGGAGCAGATCGAGAGTAGCAACTAAACTGATGGACACTGACTCATCAATTCCAATCATATGCTAATATATCCAGGTCTAGCTAAAATCAGAGTAGAAAGTTACATATAATATATATATGTTCACTTACATTTCAGGATTATCCACTTTCCTCTTTTTGCGTTTACAATTTGTCACATGTTTTCGGAGTTCTGACATAGGAAAGAATTCGTCACAAACTCTGCAAAAGTCTTCCGGTTCTGCCCCAACATTTGACTATTATAAAGGGAAATAATACATTATATCTATACATGTACATACTACACACACCTATATCATTCGGTTTTATATCTATTAGCAGAAATACGCACCTCCCTACTTTCCTCATTCAATTTCTTCAACTTGTCTTCTGGGATGTCGCACTGTAGTGGTCGGATATATAGCTTTGCTTGTCGCAGTATATCTTTTAGAAAAGCTACAGTGACACCGCCATCAGGTCCTTCAATGGCTACCAAGTCTTTCGAATTTTCTGAAACTCGCATGAGTGTGTACCCACCACACTCCTCTAAGATAGGAAATGCATCCATCACCATGTCATGGATATGATTCGCATCGCCCTCGACAGAAAAAACCAACTTTCTCAATCCTAGGTTTAGTCTAGCAAGTTCAATTTTCTCTTCAGTACTAGGAGAGAATTCCTGCTCAGAATCTTTCAAACAAATTACTTCTTTTGTCCACGTTAACACTGCTTTCTTCTTGCTCTTTCCTCTTCCTCCTTTCCCTCTTGAAATACATCGCTTATTGCTGTAGACTTTCGAGGGCTGATAACCAAACAAACGCCTGTGCTCTTCGTATGCACTTGAACGCTTCTTTGCAGACTCCAACAGTGATGGGGTTGTAGATGACGTAGATGGCAGTGAACGTGATCGCTGATTGTCAGACTGTGATGATGAACCAGCTTCTTTCTTGTCTTTTATTTGCTTCATTACATCAACAGCCCCTAGCAACAGGTTCTTGGCCCTTTCCCAGGCATCATCTCCTTCACCACTAGCCGCCATAATTGCTCTGATCTGGCTCTAGCCACGTGCTGAGCCACGTGTACATTGCGTGATAATTTTCATAGCTGCGCATGCGCGTGAGCTGTGCTGCTGGCCGGCCGGCCGACCGTGGCGCTGTCTCGATCTCTGCAGCCGCCTTCATCTAAAGCAAGAGCGCCTTCATGCAGAGCAAGACCGCCTTCATAAAGGCAGTAGTGCCTTCATCTAAAACAAGACCGCCTTCATAAAGGCAGTAGCGCCTTCATGCAGAGCAAGACCGCCTTCATAAAGGCAGTAGCGCCTTCATCTAAAGCAAGACCGCCTTCATGCAGAGCAAGACCGCCTTCATAAAGGCAGTAGCGCCTTCATGCAGAGCAAGACCGCCTTCATAAAAGCAGTAGCGCCTTCATAATATGATCAAGACCGCCTTGTGAATCATCAAACCATGTTCATAATATTGAGAGTATAATCGCATAATTTTGGCACTAATAACACTTCATAATATGGTTCAAGGGGAAATACTCTCTGTCCCTTATACAATTCCACAAGTATTGGTAGAGAAGGATCAAATGTTTTGTTTGGACAGGCCTTCCAATGGTATCCAGTATCAAGGAATGCTATGTTTTGAAGACTAGTAGCAAAAGTAGTACATTTGTACTGAAAGACATTAAACAGATCAAGTACTTCTTTCATGAGTGGTACAGTAAGCTGACTAGGAAAAGATCCTGATTGGATTAATGGGAAAATGTTTTTAGTTAACAGATCTACGTCAGAAATTGAGTTAACACCTGCATACTTCTCCAAAATTCTCACTTGATTGTGTGAACTTCGATTAAAGAGCAAAAGATTGGGAGGGATATTAGCGAAGCTGAGGTTAAAGTTAGCCTCTATGAGTAAAGCTTTCTGTGTAATTGACTGAGAAGTTACATTATTGACTGAACAGAGTATCTCACTGGAATTGGTTGCAGTCTTGAAAATCGGAATACTTTGAAGAACGACCTTCTGTTGGTAGTTAAAGCTCACAAGTGAGGAACGGCATAGGAAAGCTTGAAGAGCTTCTGCCTCATCGTTTTCGAATTTCACACTACTATAATGAGAAGCTTTAAATGCAGCATTCAATAAGCTTGATGGATCATATTTTGTGAGAAATTGTTGTATTTGCGGGTGATCGAGAAACGGAAAGTGTTGCTGCATTGAGTATCTTACTTCTAGTTTTGCTAAGGCATTTTGTAGTGGAATACTGCACTGATCATAGGAATGAATGTAAATAGGCGACTGTGTAGATGTCAGTCTTACAACGTGAAAAGCATTGGGTGGTTGTTCACTAGGAAAAGAAACAGGGACAACAAGCTTTCCATTGAAATATGCCAAATTTTTGTCTCTGACCCAAAGCCAAAATTTTTTGAACCAATTAGTTGGAAAACTGCTGTGTGGTAACGACACCTCATGACTATTTTGCCATTCCTTTGGCTGAGCTTCATTTAACAATAAGGCTACAGCTTCTTCACTGAGAGGTAAAAAGTTGGTTATTTTTGCACTGGCAATGTTGTACAAGCTCTTTTGTAGCTGAGGGTCATTTGAGATATCAACAAGCTTGTGATTAAGATTTGGTAGTAAGTACGTGGGAAATTCTGAACTGCAAAGATACACATGAGAAATATCATACTGATAAATACTTTGGAAGGAAGTGAATCCCCCATTGGCAAGTGGAATAAGCTCGATGCCAATTAATTCAGAATACTTATTGTCGGAAAGACAATACATAAGTAGGTTACACTTTTCTGCTGAGTTAAATGTTGTATAGCTCCAAGGTTTGGAATGTAACTGTTTTCTAAGAAGCTCTTGTGACACTTGCACAACTCGAAAATTTGTGTAATCAAGAGCGTCCCAGACTAGACTTGGAACATTAATAATGTTAAAACCACAGGAAGTTAAAACAGTGAAAACAATGAGAGGTAAATTCTCATCATTTGGAACAAAGAGTGTTGACTTTTCTGCTGCATTGACCCATTTATTTGACTGGTTAGAGAAAATGATTCGCTCTCTAAATAGTTGCGTCAGGAATGGTTGTAAAATCACACTCCACTGAGTACCATGGATGGCTTTAACAGGTGGAATTATCTGGTAAAAGTGCTCAGGTGATACATACTTCTTGGCTTCAATGACTAATGTAAGATAGCATAAAGGCAGTAGCTCTTTGACTAGCAGTCGGTTCCAGTTAGCTGTTGGATCATTCTTTCTTTCTATACCAGGCCATTTTAAGCTTCGCCGATCATCTGTCAAACCAAAAGTACCATTGACATGCACTGGTAGGCCTGAGGCTATCTCTACAGGCATAGGAAGGAAACAGAATATTCGGCCTCTTTTGGGGGCATCATTTAGCTCTAGGGCAGCACCTACTAATGGAAAGGTACTTTGTTGTTGGCATGCTTCAAGCACCTCTTGTATCTGTGAACCTGCCTGATTGACAACTAACCAATTGTGTGTGGTTAAATGTGTTGCTTTGTACATACAATCTGTGACCTCCACTTGGAACTGGCTTGTACTCTTAAGTATTTGTGACACCTTAAATGAATCATGCTTATAAGCATTCTGGAGGTCTCTTTTGAATTGGGTACGGACTCTGTTGACTTCATCTTTGGAGTTGTCTGTAATGCAGGTTTTGAAGAGAAGAGAATGAACTCCATTCTTAGATATTCTGAAGACTTCAATTGAATTAACTGAACGCAAAAAGAGAAGCAAAAGCTTGGCCTCTTCTCTCAAAGCATCAATCGGTTCCTCTGCCTTTTCTGTGTTGTAGATAGTCTGGGATAGGTCAGAGGGAACAGTGCGCAGTGGGAATCGGAACAATGTATATGGATAGCTAGTCGATCTGAGAGAGAAATCAAAAGTGTTTTCAAATGGCTTCAGTGCATCAATTGCATGTTCTTGCAATGTGGTAAGCTCATACGACCTTCCTGGTTTTCCTGACCATATTTTTTCTCGTGGTTTAAGATAGGCAAGTCTGCCACCACTTATTATTGTTGGAAGATCTATGTATATTAGTAACATAATACTAAATAAATAAATATGAACCAAAGTATGAAATCAAAAGATCAAAACTTGTCAATTCTCTTTGCATTAACCTATAATTATACCAATGTAGCTATTTGTTCAATTGACATGCCCTTCATGAGAAGATTCATGAATCATTGTCTCTCTCTCAACAATTTCCAGTATATAATGATTATGATACACACACTCATGCACACACATGTATCCGAATATTTACTTGCTTCTACCCCTGATGCCACTGGGCAGACTTGAACTCACAACCCTAGAGTTATGAGCCAGCCAGAGATATTAACCTCTCAGCCACACACAAACACATGCACACAAGCACACACCATTACCCACTGTAATATCTATAGCCTATTAATTGACACACACATGTAAACAAAACATGTACATACCTGTAACATGATAGACGGAATTAAATCCGATTCCAAACTCTCCAACTTTGAATGGATCTTTTACCTTGATACTCTGTTGTAGCTTTTGGATTCCTATCCAGTCTTCTTCTGAAAAGGCAGCATCATTTGCTGAAATGAGGGCTGGACCTTGATAGTCCTTCAGTTTCTCATTCGGAAGGGAAGAAGTCCCATGCTGTCTGTGGTCAATGAAGAATTGGATCTTCTTGGCCCCAGCATCATCAGCATTCAGGATCATTTCCTATGATAATAGAAGTCAGTAAAGCCTATTTTTATTGACAAACACACTATTTAGGAAAGATTTATGATAATTAAAACTTAAGCAAGTAATGTTGACATACTTTGAAGATTTGTCCATCAGGGTATCTTTCTAAGATGCTCTTGATAATCTCTGAGAGTGGGGGCCTCTCTTGCCCAAACTCTTCCCCAGCTACACTGTCACTTTTTCTGTATTGGTTATTCATATATTGATCATTAATTTGTCATGCATGAATGGTTACTAAATAAATGTGGTGACATTATGCAGTTATGACATGCATAAGCAAAATAATTACAGGATAAATTTTAAGGTATGAATATGATAACAGTTTATTTTTTGCAGTTTATGGAAGATGACCTCAAAAATACTGGCAATCCATGCAGGATTTCCTAGCTGTATTTCTTTCCCTAAACCACAAAAAATAGGTGATGTAAAACGTAATATTAATGCATGAAAATTTGAATCCATGGCCATATTAATATCCGCAGAGTCAAAATAAAAGGTTTCAGCTTAAATTATAGCCATCAAATTTTGTTTTACAGAAAGGTATTCTATTCAAACTGTTGTTAATTATAAGAGAGAGAGAGCTATTTTATAGAGTTTATTACCTTTGCAACCACCACCATGAATAAAGATTAAATTAAGTAAATAAATTAATACTACTAACCTAGACATTATTATATCTGAAGTGCTGTCTGGGGGTTGGAATAAAATGGGAGAGGTCTCACTGTTAATATTTGTGGATGTACATGAAATAGGAGAAATCTCACTGTGGGCATATGGTAGAGTAGAAGGGGTCTCAATGTCATTAGCACAAGATTCTTGATGGAATTGTGTCATTGTTGCTAAACCATTGGTTGGTAGTTGTTGTTGGTATATGACAATAATACCATGACGTATCAGTGCACTCAGTTGTGAAGTAGTGAGAGGGAAAATTGGAGCTTCATAAGATGGAAAGCTTCCAAAAGCCAGTTGTATGCAGCCTTCGTCAATATCAAGCAGACGGATGCATGCATGATCAAGTTCAATTATAGTAGCTATTTTCTTTTGAACAGCCCTAATGTCATTCATGGAAAATACAGCAGGCTTTTGTGTTTCAGACCGTGTACCAAACCACATTTCACCAATTACTTTAACTACTAGTACTGGACCGGAAGAAGACTGACAGTTGATAGCTTTAGGGGGAATTTCAAAAATGTTTCTTTCACTAAACTGGGTAAATTTTTCTACGTATGATTTCAAATCTTTTTTGCATTCTAAGCAGTGTTCGTTGATTATCTTTTCCAGGATTCTGTAATTTATAAATGAGATATAGTCATGATGGATCAGAAATATTTGAATGTCAGATACAGTTGTTATTGTTTTTAACTCTTCACCATGCTCTTTCTGAATTCGCCTAGGAAGACCAACTCGACCAGAGGAAAAAATTGTGCATATGATATCTTTCACAGGTATTTTTTGTTCCTTTAATGAACTAAATACAATTTTTAAAAAGTTTTGGAAATCCTCAATCATTCTTTCTGTATCAGCTATAAGTTGATGCTGTAGTGTTTCCCTTTGAACCTCATTTAAATGATCGAGGTCGAGATGTGGAAATGACTTTTCTTGTTGTCCTGGGCATTTTGATGTATCCCTAAAGTATAATTCAACACTGCAGTGTCCACAGGGACATTTGAAACCACAAGCTTCTACTTCTGTAGTACTTCTTGCAGAATCAGTGACTCCACTAGTTCTGCTCTCGGTAGGATCTACAACTCCCCATTTTAGATCACAAGCTAGCTTGGTCAAGTTCAATTCCTGGAGGATGCTGACAAAGTCATCAAAATGAGTAGCACTGTCCTTGATTTTATCTAAGATCTGGCTCATGAGGATACTAGCCCTGTGATATTCATTCTGGTTCAGATTATCTGCTTGTATCTTGTTATAACTTGAGATAAGAGACTTTGAAAGGGCATGGACAGCAAACTCCACAACAACTGACCGTACACCACTTACTAGACGAGGAAAGTTTTGGACAAATACTTTGTACTGAGGAGATTCAGGTGTTTCCTCCACAGTAGGTGAAGCTACTGCAAGAGATACTGCATTTTCTGCTTTCTTTTCTACTTCCATCGTGATTTTTCTATGTGCCGTTTCATGTCGAGGGACACGCCCCTTTTCTCTTATTCCCACAAGTATTACGTAAGTTTATTGGTCGTGCGCTCGTGCTCCGTGATACAGTTCAAAGGTCATTATCGCAGTCAGTGATAGGCATGCTCAAACAGTTACATGCTATAAATTATCTCAATGCTGGAGTGACTATAGAGTTGTTATTTCTGGAGGTTGGTTTACCTCAAGTGAATCAATCTGCTTATAGGAATGCAGTTTCTTGTGATGATGCGATTTTTGGCACAATGCTACAAGACTGAATCATTGGCAAATTATATATGAATGGGTGAGGCTGGTGCTAAGCTCTTAAATTACAGAGTCACTCCACATTCTACTAAACAGGTAGAAAACAAATACAAGAAAGCAAAGGAACAGATGAAAGTACCGTATACTTCTTAAATAAAGTTTTTGCGGATAGCTGGCGGCACCATTGCAAATTTTTGTTGAATAAGTCAAAGTTTTACAGTTCTCTTATTGGAACTTGAAGTGTATACAGTCACGCCTATACAGTACAGCTATAGCTCGAGTGAGATCTTGAGCTCTACTTTTTTTTGGACTATATTTTATTTAAAAGTGCTGTAGACACTAAGCTAGCTAAAGCTAACAATGTAATATTATATGGTGCTACCTATATAGTTTACCACTGTTACGGCTCTGGTGGTGTTCTGTACATGTGTGCTCTGAGTCTGCTGAGCTGCAGCTGGTTTGTGGCAGCTATTGCAGTGGTACTTCTCTTAAAAAAAAGTTTAATGTGGACAGCACCTTCAAATTAACTGAACCAAGCCCAATATTATTTTCAGTTGACATGTATACAAGTTCAATGTATGTGTGCTACCATGCCTCTTTCTTAAGTACATACTTTTTCGTTGAATAACTTTGAAAATTCACTGATAGATTTTGAACTGCAAAAAACGCGAAACTTGAGTTAAGTAGTCTACCTCGAAAATTAAATGGTATAATACGGTATATGCAAACAAAGAAAGAAAAGTTTGACAATTTGAGGTCAAGATTGACGACACAGTTCTTACTCACCAAAGGAGACAAAATAAACTGTCAATTAACTGGATATAATTATATTATGATCCTATTCACAGTTGTGATAAAGAAAGGAAGCATCATAACAGCTGTTTGAATGGCAAGTACATCACAAAAAAAACATTGTCTCATTTTAAGTTGTTTGTAGCAGCATGCAATGCTGAGGATGATTATGAAGATGAAAATGATTTTAAAGTGTACAATATCATGGTACAAACAAAACTATAACCAGATCTAGTAGATCTACAATCATACGTAACATTCGAACACAAATCTACTCAAGAATACTAGTATCTAACTTCAAAAAAACACTTTTTTTCTTTATTGTATATATGTCAGTTACTATACTATAACTATAAACTATTTAATAAAATTATTCATGTTAGACCTTTTTATTATTATAGACTAAGCAAACTATAGTTCTATTCATAAAGTGTTTGTACAACCTTCAAAACTTGCTGTGCATGCTCGTTTGCATTGTTTGCTTCAAATACACCAAACATTTCAGCTGGTGCTTTACCAGCTGGGCACTTATTCGGGTAGCGAGGATCTAGATAGTAGTTTTCAAGTGGAGACACATGTGTAACAAGTTCTGGTGGATCTAATTTTCTCACAGTTTGTAAGGCATAAGCATGCCTTGTGAGGTTGTGATCTTTCAGACCTCTTTCATCCAGACCGTTCTCCATGTACATAGCTCCTTTCAAGGCTTTCTCTGCAACTTGGTGTGCCATGAAGCAGACATGACCAGCAAGTTCAAAATCACTTGGCTGTATTTGATCATGTAAAATTGTCAAAACACGAAAGTCAACAGTAGCTTGCCGTATCCACCGTTTACCTTCTAGTGTATCCTTCTTAGGCTGAAACTGAAAACTATCAAATGGAGAATTGGTATAGGATCTTTCACTGTTTTGGGCTCTAAAATGTTGTTGCCCATAGTAACTACTTTCTTCTCCACTTCTAGATCCTCTGTATCGCTCATGCTCTTGTTGATGAAAAAACTTGTGTTGTCCTGCAGTGTAGTTCCATTGACCGAATTGTTGCTGCCATCTTTCTCTTGGCAAGGGATTATCTGAGGATGCAGCCTCTAAACGTTCAATCTGTGTTACCAAATACTTGAAAATTTCTTCTGCAAATTGAGCATTATCTAGATTTTTGTCAGGATGCCATTTGAGATACAATCGTCGAACAGCTCTCATTCTTTCTTCTTTGGGTAGCCTCCATATTTCCTTGAGAACACAATCTATTTGTTCCTTACAAGCTCTTACTTTAGCTGGATTATTTGTTGGTGTACTTGTATCTCTCGCTCCATCATAAGTTTGAACAGCATTTGAGCATTCTTGTGTTAGAGATGGTTTTGTTAATCCTCTCAAAAATTTATATAAGTCGATGACACTTACGTTAATCCCTTCTTCATCATCATTTTGGTTAATAAAGATTTTGTATTTCATCTCAAATTGTGATATGGTATCTAAACTTTCACCTTGAGGAAGAACTGCATGCACAATTTGAGCAAGGATGATTTCCCCATTTATGTTGTAGCCGACATATTCCATTGGGTAGAAAATGTTGTCAAGATCCTGATCAAGTCGGTGGTGCCAACATTCAGGGATTTTTCTACCCAGTTTCCAAACAGGGTTGTCAATTATGGCTCCAGCAATAGGTATTTTTGCTCTTTGTAATACCTCCATAATATCATCTGAGGATTCAGCTTTCAGAAAGTATGCAACATGCTTTTGTATTTTGTAAATTGCTTGTGGTTCAATATCTGGGAGTGTTTGTTTCATTAGTGTAATCAAAGCTCCTGCTAGTTCTTTGATAGCATATTCCTTTGATATGTTAGAAATACTTGTGTCTAGGTAGAGTGTGCACCCATTGACCTTGTTTTCAGACAAGAAATACTTGACTGTCTTATTACCAATTACTACTCCGTGTTCCTTATGGATTATCATTGTCTGCAGATTGTTAACAACAGTTATATCAACATTTGAGACTAATGTAGCCATTTGTGGTTCCAAGTTAGAACAATCACCATCATGGTAATGTTTGACCACACTCATTGTAGCAGTTACTAGAATAGGAATGGACAATGCCAGTTTCAGCTGATCAGCAACTTCTGCAGAATGATTATTATCAACCGCTTTGCAACTTGTATCTAATGTCTGCTCACAGATTTCTGACAGAGCTACGGGTCTTATGCATTTTGGCAAAAGTTGACAAAAATCGGATTCGTAAAATTTATACTCTTCAACTGGCAAATGTACTAATAACAAGTGTTCAGAACCGGAGAGGTCAAGTTTTCCTCTGAAACTTGGTTTGTCACGATACACAAGTTGTGTGGACTTGACTAGTGTTCCTCCTTCACTAGGAAGAAATAGTGGATCCAATGCATTTTGTATGTTGGATTTACTCATTTGTTGACTTTTTGGGTTATTATGGCCTGCAAGTCTCCACAGAATATCATATAATTCCTTCAGAGTAAATTGAATGCACCTCTTTGTGTTTATATCAATCTGTTGTTCTTCAGCATGTTCAAACGCAAGTTTAAGAACTAGCTGTAAATGATGCAATTCAATTTTACTCTTAACACCTAACTTTGATAACAGCTGCTCAGCAACTGAATACAGGCTTTCAGGTAAAGCATGTAGAAATGGATGGCTCCACTGGACATCACATTTAAGAACACATTGAGGCTTGACAAGAACTACTTGCCTTGTGTTGATATGAGCTGGTGAACTATAAACTGGTATGCAAGGTATGTCTTGGAGAAGTTCAAAATCTAAGTCATTTTCAGAGAAATAATCTTCAAAAAAGCTAAAATGTGTTTTCACAATTTTCATCAAATCAGTTGCATTTATGGGACACTTTAGTCCTTCAGGATAGTTGTAGAACAAAGTTTGGCTAGTAAATTGACTTTCTTCACAAAAGTGCTTCATATTTTCAATAACATCATCTACACAAGGTAAAACACACACATTTAGAGCTTGAAGAAGTCTTTGGATTTCAAGTTGTCCTAGTGTCTTAGTGTATGGTGACTGAATTACTGGTTTCACAGTCCATAAAAGAATTGCATTGTCGCCTGAATCAGTTGTTACATCACAAAATCTTGTCAATCCAATTATTTCACCATTAATCGAAATCATTTTGGTAGGAGTGGCAGCTGGCTTGAGCCAAGTTAAATTAAGAAGTTGTTTGGAATATACATAAGGAATCCTAGAAACTGCTTTCAAAAATGTGTGATTACTGTGCCATTTTAGTTCTGATGCTTTGTAGGAGAAAAGATAGTTTACCAGTATTGTTGATGCTTCTAGTGGATTGGAAGTTTGTCCATTTGCTACGTTGTTACAGAGTTGTAGATACTCATCAGTAGTAGGCGATTTATGTAAGCCTATCTTAATGAAAAAATCCATCCATTCTGAGCTTTCATACTCATTCTCAGTGAAATACTTTGGTAAGAATGAAAATGTATCATGAAAAGCTGAAAAAATCTTCACTTGATGGCTATAATAGCATGAGGCTGGTTTAAGATCCTCATCATCTCCTCCAATGCAGCAAAGTGATTTTAGCTCTGCAAGAAAGTCTTGAGCAATTTTTTTCTTCTTTTTGAGTTCTTCATCAGCTGTTTTGACTCGAGCTGTTTTGACTCGAGCTTCAGAATTTGCTCTGTCCAATAAATAATCTCTAATGTGTCTTAAATGATCATATCTTTCTGTTTGTGACATGAAGTTAAATTTTGGAAAGATAAACTGGACATACAGCTCTTCAGGGGTTATGCTTTCTATATCTAGCTGCTCAGCTGATCCAAGCTTGGTCCAATCTCCATGTTGTACTACGAACACAGCATCAGTGTCGTTCAGCCATTTCTGATATCCAGATTTACAGACGTTGTTTGGCCACACAAAGGCATATTTTCCTTGAATTGATGCAAATTTTCCTTCGATGTTTTCAAACAATGGGAGTGACTTTACATGTTGTTTGCTTTTGTAGTCATGTCTGAAATCAATCGCACTTAAATAGCGAACAAGATCCTTAATGCTTGATCTAGTTAGCACTCTGGAAAGATTGTGATCATTATTAAGGAAAGAAATGTTTTTCAAGATAAGTTTTTGCTCATTGAGTTGAGGACAAGAATTTTGATGTCCCTCAACAACACTTTTGTCCAAGAATGGCATCTTCATTTCATTAAGTAGTTTGCAAATAAAAAAATTTGGATCCTCTTGACTTGAAGGAACAACTGGCAAAAGTTGGCTCTGAGTAGAAATTAGACGTCCATCTACTGTTAATAGTAAGGTCCAACGCTTAAGAATACATGACAAATAATGATTGAAAAAAGAGTCATTAGTAAGACATTTCCAAAGTGATCTAAGTTCACCTTTAGTAAGGTAATTTAAGTAGTACTCGATAATACAAATTCCTTCTAGCTCTGGTGGCAAGAATGTAGTGAGAATTTCACAAATGAACTCCAAACCTTCATTGGTCTCATTTGATAAGCTAGAATTCACAAAATATTCTAGTGAATACCCTATGCCTGTGAGCTTTGAATGAAGAAATTTGTCTGAGTTTACAGCAAATAACTGACAGAAGTTAGAAACTAGCACTTTTTCGTTCTTTTTGAAACACCGTAAAATTCCATCGTTGGTCAAAAGAAGTGGTATTCCATATGGATCAGACGGAAACTTATACACATCAGTCTCCACATCATGATACAAGATGTATTTGGTAAATTCTACAAAGTTTGAAACTGATTCAAATGGTGTTTCAGCAATTACACAAGCAACAGGATAATGTTGAGAGGAAGCTTGCTTGTAGAATTCATACACAGATGCTGGAGTAGTTTCAAGGAGCTTTGGCTTATCTTGATCAATAATGGAATCAAAGCTAATCTTCATTCTATAAGGAGCTGATGATATTTTCATGCCAATTTTCCTTAAAATTGGTCTTATGACACTGTTATCATGATCACGCAACAACAAAGATCTAGTTGTCCATATAAAAACCTTATGCAGGGGTGAAGTGCTTATTGGACGACACCACTGAACTTGTGATGGCTGATTGGCTTGGTGATAAATAACTGCTAAGCATGGGGAATTATTCTTGTAGAGCACTTTGTACATAGTTTCTGCCAATTGAAACCACGGTTTTTGAAGAGTTGAAGTGGATATGTCAGGAAACAATTTATAGTAATTTTTAATAGAAACAAAAAGATGGTGAGTATCCACATAGAAAGTTTGACAATCCACCAAAAATTTTGCATAAGAAGATGCTATAGCTACAAACAGTGCATTGTTCCATTCAGAACGTTCATCAGTCTCGTCTGGGTTTGTAGCTCGCCAAAGGTTTCGACGAGTAGAATTAAGTATGAAGTTTCCATTGATGTGCACTGGTAACCCACTTTGTATTGGAAGGGGAAGAAAGCAAAACACTTGACCATTTAGCCATTTTTTTGGGGAAAATGATGGCTGAGAAATTTTACTAGCTGTCATTTCAGTTTTAGAGTTGGCAGAGGCCTGAGATATACTCTTTGTTGTGTGTACATGTTTGACATTTTGCCTTTGAGAATCTGATCTTATTATGTGTAAGACTGGCTGCGAACTTTTCAATGTTGGTGGTTGGATTTCCTCTGATTGTGAGAAACTACCCTCAGATCTAGACTGATGGCTCTCAAACCTGTAGTTATCATTACTCGTAACAATTGGTGCTGCAATACCATGCCTTGGTTTCACTTTATCAACATACTTCCATAACTGCTGATAGTTTTCAATGTCACCAACACCTTGTTGAATCAGCCACTTTTCTTCATCAACCTTTTGTTCAGTTGTACCACTTTTTGTAATATCTGACATGGTAAGTGGATACATAATCACATGAGACCTGTTGCCAGTTTTGTTCTTGAAGGCTGATATATACTTTTGCAATTCCATTCGTTTTTTTTGATCAGCACTGTTAACATTTGTGCAAAAGTGATTCTGAGTTGTTATTACTTGACTACTTTTCTCAATTGTACAGAATTTGAGTTCAGTAACATAGTTGAGAAACAGCATTGCGTCTTTCATTTTAGCTGCCCAGAGTCTTAGAAGATGGTTCATTTTTTCTGCTGTAAGTAGTTGTCTTTGACTATTGTCAACTATCTTAGAAATTTGTATTAACTCATCTGTGTGTCTCAGTGGGAACCGAAAGAGAGAACCCCTTGATAGTTCAGGAGGGCAATTTTCAAGATTACATTGTAGATAAGCAGATTTAATATCAGAAAAGGTTTCCCATAGACCTTGCTTCAAATCATCATATCTCCTTCCAGGATCCATAGGATTAGCACCAGGTACGTATCTACAATGAGGATCCATTATGCACAGTGTTTCTCCACCAGTGATAAAACTAGGGCAGTCAGTGAGATGATAGACCACATTGAAACCAATTCCATACTGACCAATGCTCTCTGCATCTGATCGTTTGCTTCCAAGTCCAAGCTCTTGAATTCCTTTAAGGTCTTTCTCACTGAATGTGCTGTCATTCCATACAAGAAGAGCTGGCCCTTGCAACTTTTTCCATTCCTTTGAGAGAACACTCTCTGTGCCATGAGTTCTTTTATCTAAAATGATGTACATCTTTGTTGCTTTAGCATCATCAGCATTTTGTAGAAGTTCTTTCAAGACAGTAATGTCAAAAGGATAATCTCGAATGATGTTACTAATTCTCCTCGTGAGTTCTTCTCTTTGTCCAAAAGGAACTCCACTAAAATATGTTGCTGCTGATGATACATACTTTTCAAGAAATTTGCTTATAACTGGCTTAACATTAAGTTTCTCAGCAAGTTCTCTTGAAATAAATCCATTGACATATGTGTGAGTAGTATCTTTTGGAGCCCAAGGAGCATCATTGTAGGCAAGTTCAATGGACCAATGTAAGACAAAATTTTCATCTGGTAGCATGATCTTGAAGTTATTAAATTGATCAGTGTTGACTTTATCAAGTATAGGTATAAGTTCTTTTAGGAGCATTTGGCATTGTTCATTGACTGGGTTATCACCAAAATCATTTTTCATTTGAAGTAATCCCTCATGGACATCTTCTATACTAAACTCATCTTTGATTTTCAAGAATGCTGAGAGTTTCTTACGATATTCTAAGCTGGTTGGCAGTGAAAACAAGTATGGACCTTTCAACTTCCAGTTCCTTGCTAAATTTGTAGTGGCCAAAAATACTTCTCCGTTCCATATGCATGGAAAAGTGAAGAGATTATGCAAGCTAGATGGAGCAGAAAGTGTAACTTTGTTTTCTTCTGTATGTACCACTATGATTTTATCCAGGAAAGAATATGCTTGTCTACATAGCTGATCACACCATTCATTCAATTCTTTTGACATTTGTTTTCCATGATAAGTATCAACAAGCAGTTTCAAATGACTGATTACCTCTTCACAGGTGGGTGAAGCTCTGATATGCAGCAGCTTTAGTGTTTCCGGGCTAATCTGACCACACCCACCTTCTTCGGGAGAATATTCACAAATAAACTTGACTTGAGAGCCACAAATGATTCTGTTGTTTGTATATTTTCCACTAACTACCAATTTTCGACCGCTTGAAAGGTGGATTCCTTCTCCTTTCCATGGTAGATGATAGTCAGCTGGTTTAGTTAATACTGGTAAGAACTCGATTAATTCAATGGTAATTCCGATGCTTGCTGGGCAGTTTTCCTTGGGTCTATGATTTTCCAGAGTGTGTATGAGTAGCTTTACTCTTTGCAAAGCCTTTGTTTGATTATTCACATAAAGGTTTGGTACGGTTTGAGCTCGTTCTATGAGATATTTCCAGGGAAGTTCTTCATGTATCATCTCAAGATTGCCTAAGGCTGAACAAACAAGATCCCTTTGAAAAAATTCTTGTATAGGAAAGTATGATTCATTCTTATCAAAGAGCTCTGCAAAGGGAGCAAATGGTGAAATAACATCTTTACACTTTCTGAGAATAGTACCATCTGGTGTGCATGGAATACAAGCATGTGAATTGAGATATCCTTCAAAGCTGTAACACCGACTTGTCCCATCATCATATTCTGCTTCATACACTTCTAGCATGTGAATGATGAATAGGTTTCTGCTTTGCTTAATTTCACTTAACTTTTTCAAATTCTTGAAAAACAACTCAATGAACTTTTCCTCTGTAATTGTATACTCAGATAGTGGCATGTGAATTTTGAATGCTTCTGGAAGCTCTACTATTGGTTGTTTTAAATGTGAAGCAATCTTCACAACACACTCCACAGGCCCTTGGGACTCACTGCTTGATACCGAGTGCCTTAGTATTCCCTGTTGCAAAAATTTACATTCATTTAGGGTTAACCATTTCTTTGAATTTTTTGAGTAAAACAAACATTTGGATGATATAGAAATCATTCTGTAGAGCTCTGTAATCATTTTGTTCCATGGATTGTGTTGCAAAAGGTTAGTTGTTATAGGCCACAATGAATAGAACACATATTCATGTAACAACCTTTGGTGACACATGTTTTGTAGCTCACAGAGTAAGTCAATGTAGGCTTTGGGTATGACTGTTTTCATAAGACACACATTCCATTGAACTTCAGTGTCTGTTTTGGAAGTAGCATCGTCAGCAGTCCATATTCCTCTTCTGTTATTTATGACAGCAAAGTTACTACTGACATGTACTGGGAGACCAGTCTTCTGGGACAAAGGCAAGTAACAAAACACCTCTCCTTCCTGGTTAACAATGGACGAATAGTTACTAGAAGTTGGAGCAGGTAACCATTGCAATTGACAAGCTATTGAGGCTGATGCAGTTTTTTGTTTAATCACATATGATGCATGAGCTATCAACCAGTGCTCTTTACTAGCTAGTGAATGGTGAAATTTGTCACTGTACATGATATTGCATCTCAACTTTTCAGTATTTGCAGTTTGAGGTATTGGTTGACTGATGGTTTCTTTGGTTATTGTCAAAAGCACGGTTGGTGATCGTTTTCCGGTAGCAATACTTTGAAAGGTAATACGCTTTATATGTTGTAGGAAAAGCAACAGCTTGGAACCACAAGTCTGGATATCCTTTATCAATTGTTTCACTGTAGCCTCTGTGTAGAGTGTACTACTAAGCTCACTTGCACATGATCGAAAAGGAAATCTGAAAAGTGTTCCTTGATATGATTTCCCTGGTTGAAATCCAAACAACCCGTGGTAAGGTAGTAGTTGGTTTGATTGTGCTATAAATTTGGATGTAAATTTCACTGTTTTGCCGGGTTGAGAAGAGTTTTTGACTTCTTTTCGTAAAGCTACCAGTGTGGGATCAAATATGCACAGTCTGTCTTTACTGACAAAAGAAGGTACATCAGTGATGTGGTACACGGAACAGAACCCAATGCCAAATTTACCAATCTTTAGCTGTTTATCTCTTTTTGTTGCTCCAGCTAGCTTGGTGATATTTTTGAAATCTTCTTCAGTAAATGTCTTGTTGTTGTGAACTATTAATGCTGGTCCGTGTGACTCCAGCATACCTGGAAAGAACAAGCTCTTTGGTGGTGCTGTGTGAGTACGAGCATCATAGCAAATGTTGAGTTCAGTTGCCTCAGCATCATCGGCATTTTGAAGCAATTCTTTGACTATGGTAAGACCATCTTTGTAGTCTCTCAGAATGTTCTGTAATCTGGTTGTAAGAGGTTCATGTTGACCTGTATCTTCGAATGTGTCTTCGGAAATATCCAAATATTCACTCAGTGGAGTTAGACCCAAACACTCAGCCAGATTTTTAGAAACACGACTATCAACAAATGTGTATGTATGATCTGAGCCACTAGACATGAGAAACTCTTTGAGGAAATCATTGTCTGTGTAAACAACATCCTTACTTTCTCTCAGTTGTGGCCACTCTAACTTTGATTGAATTGGAACATAGAGGGGTTCATTGTATGACAGTGAGACTTGTCTTGTCCCATTGTTAGTAATCCAGTTCAGTATGCTCAACACAATATCCCAAGCATTACTCACACTCACTGTAGGGGAAGAACTGTTTCTGATGTTTTCTAAAACTGATAAGATTTGTGATTGAGTCATACATTTTTTTACTCCGAATTTTGCAAAAAGTGTAGCATATTCTGTCAGACTTTCAGGTAGTACAAAAAGGTAAGGCTCCAAGTTATGTTGAAATGTAGGATTAAAATTGAACGCAACCATTTTTGGACTTACAAAGCTGTTGTGCCTTTTAAAGTAAATCCATTTCTTAATGTTGCTTAATGTTATGATGTCATGATTACTCAAAATACTGTTCAAAAAAGAATAGATGTTGACTACAAGCTGGTTTAAATGATCTGCTG
Source organism: Tethya wilhelma (assembly GCA_964030475.1). NCBI lineage: Eukaryota > Metazoa > Porifera > Demospongiae > Tethyida > Tethyidae > Tethya > Tethya wilhelma. The sequence goes on from CAXIPT010000001.1 coordinate 22,289,029, forward strand.
ACAGCATATCTTTATGTTTAATTATTTGTTTAAAATGGGATAAAACATGTATTGTTAATTGATGTTTCTCAAAAAGCTCAACAACTGTTTGAGATTCAATAGAAACAACAAACATTTGAGATCCAACAAGACAGGAGATAGTTTCAACATCATTGGGACCCACAACTACCACTTCACTGCTCAGTGAAATGAAGTGGCTATCATAACCTCTTCCTCGCCATGGGAGACAAGAAGGGTAGCTAGTAGGGGGGTTGGCCAGTACTTGAAGCCAAGATGATGTCTTAGCAAGATGATTTATAGCTGTTTGGAAAGTTAACTGTTGGAATCCAGAGATAATGCAGTATGAAGAATATTGGTGTTGTGATTCTACAGTTCCCATGTGGCAAAGAACTGCTTTCGACCTAGACATCTTTAGCTGGTCAACTTGTTTTGGCACTGAACTTGTTGGTGTACTAATTTCACTAACAATACTGACAATCTCTTGTGGAGTAACTGTAGTACGCAATCCACACTGTCTGAGTACTTGTAAATACTTTTGTTTGTTAAATGGTATGAAGTGTTATTAGTGCCAAAATTATGCGATTATACTATGAACAATATGAACATGGTTTGCATGATTCACAAGGCGGTCTTGATCATATCATGAAGGTGCTACTGCCTTTATGAAGGCGGTCTTGCTCTGCATGAAGGCGCTACTGCCTTTATGAAGGCGGTCCTGCTCTGCATGAAGGCGCAAGCATCTTTGATGAAGGCGGTCTTGCTTTAGATGAAGGCGCTACTGCCTTTATGAAGGCGCAAGCATCTTTATGAAGGCGGTCTTGCTTTAGATGAAGGCGCTGCTGCCTTTATGAAGGCGGTCTTGCTCTGCATGAAGGTGTGCTTTGCCGGTTAGGGGAAGGGTTGACCTTTGAACCTAGTCTCTAGGTAAGGGGTCATCAAAGCGAAAAATTGGCTAGCAAATATTTACAGCATGGAGTCTGATTCTCAAGTAGCTATATCTACTGTATGTGGAGCTGTTGTCAGAGCAGTAGAAAAGTTCGAGGAAGATCGTTCACCAACCTCACTGGACACCCTTACATTCGTTTGCAGTCAGCTGTACAGACTTTTGCTTGTGTACTGTGAGGATGATCTTCTTGTTGAACAAGTGGGAATGTGCCACAGTCTACTTGTTGATATAGAACAGCATATGGAAGAACCAGATAATGTGGGATACACAGCGAGTTTCATGCAAGAGTGTGATGATTTACAGAGGCCTAGAGGACGGCCAAAGTTTGATATCCCCAAAGAACAGCTTGAACATCTCCTACAGTTACATTTCAGTTGCCCAAAGATTGCCTCTATACTTGGTGTGTCTCTACGTACAGTAAGGAGAAGAATGACCCAATATGGCTTGTCAGTGTCTGATCTCTACTCAGATATCAGTGACTCTGAGCTAGATAGATTAGTGGATGACATTCACAATCTCTTCCCTAATTGTGGTTTTCGAATGATGGATGGTCACCTTCGCCAGCGAGGAATAAGAGTAATTCATGCCAGAATCAGGAGATCCATGCACAGGATTGATCCAGAAGGTGTGGCTCTTCGATGGAGAGATACAATACACCGCAGGAAGTACAGTGTTTCAGGTCCTCTGTCCTTATGGCACATTGACGGAAATCATAAAATGATTCGGTAAGTTTAGATCAGTTTGTGGTGTTTGTGTATTTGCATGTGTCATGAATATGTGTGTGTTGTGTACTTGTGTGTATGTATGTGGGTGTGGGGTGAGGGCGAGAAGAAAACATAGCTCATGGTTATGACAGTTCCTCATACTATACTGTGTGTGTATGTGTATGTATACTAGCCATTCTCCAGGAGTGTACAGTTGCATGGCTCAGGCACCTGCCTAGTGCACAGGCATGCTGGCTCGACCAGCTTGGCATTACCTCTAGGGTAGCTGAAGGATTTATTTTGTGTGGGTGTGTGTGGGTGGGTAGGTGTGTGTGTGTATACACGTGTATATAATTATATGGGTGTATATGTGAATATATTACTTGTCAATGAGTTTAACCATGTAATCATGTTTAATGTGGATGTTTCACTAAAGTAAAGAAGGCAATAATATTATTTTTATGTTTAGTGCATGCATAGGTATAATTGTAATAATACATGCATGTGGTTACTGGTATAGGTTACAATGTATGTAATTATGTGATGTGAGTGTGTTTTTGGTTACGGTGCAATACTGTTCATGAATTTCAGATGGAGAATGGTTGTACATGCCGGAGTTGATGGGTATTCTCGTGTACCTGTTTATTTATGTTGCTCAAGCAACAATAGAGCCAGTACAGTAATGGAGAGTTTTTTGTCAGCTGTGTCAGCGTGGGGATTGCCATCTCGTGTACGGTGTGACAAAGGTGGGGAAAATGTTGACGTGGCTTGGTTTATGTTGTCACATCCGAACCGAGGTACTGGAAGAGGATCTGTGATTGCTGGCAAAAGTGTGCACAATCAAAGGGTTGAAAGGCTCTGGAGAGATGTCTACCAAGGAGTTTTGCGATTCTATTGTGATTTATTTCATCACATGGAGGATTTGGAACTCCTCAATCCCGTGAATGAGCTACATCTCTTCTCGTTACATTACATTTTTATTCCACGAATTAATCAGCATTTACAGGAATGGAAACAAGGGTGGCTTATGCATCCAATGAGCTCAGAGAATAACCAGACACCATATCAACTTTGGACGAGTGGAATGCAACACCTGTCAGGATCAACATCACTTGTTGGGATGGAGATGTTTGAACAGCTTAGTCAGGTATAATATAACAGAGTAACTTGACCTACCCAACTTAAAACATTTTCCTTCTTCCTAATGCATGGATCTGCACGATTGTATAGGATGAATTGGACAGTTATGGAGTTGACTGGGAAGGGCCATTTCCTTGTGAAGAACCTGATGATCATGATACAGTAGAAGTGCCCGAAACACCAGTACCTGATAATGTTTCCCTTGATGAACTTGTAGACCCTTTAACAGCTAGCACTGAATATGGAATTGATTTATACCTTCAAGTTTTGAATACAATAGTGTCATAATAGCATATTAGGCAGATTATATGTAACATAATAACAGCACATAATGTCACTAACAATAACAAGAAACTTATGATGAAAATTATAATACTCACTAGTCAAACGTATTCAATTAAGTTCAGCGGGTCTGGAACACATAAGTACGAAATGATGATAACAATTAATGTCTGAAGAACACATTCATACCGGCCTTCAAGTTTTGAATACAGTAATTCAAAAGTGTCATATTTGCATGTTAGGTTGCAAAACCAGCATAATGTCACTAACAATAACAAGAAATTATGATGATGAAACAGGTAATATATACTTATACTAGTCAAACAAAGTTCAGTGGAACACATAAGTACGAAATGATGATATTATGATAACAATGTCCGAAGAACACATTCAAACCTGTCCGAAAAATCCCTGTGAATTCAAAACTGCAAAACTCATCTTCTCTCGGAACTTGGTAAATTCCGTTGGTAAAGAGTATGGCAATGTAAATACGAGAGAGCATGTTGACACCTTAGGAAGTATACGCAAATCACTAAAACGAATAGTAGGTCTGACTCCCACAAATCCAAGAGGAGGAACATTAGAACAACCTGTCAAGAAGATGAAAACATCTTCCAAGGTAGGAGAGTCCTGGGGATTATCTGAAGCAATGTACACAATTATAGTAAGCACAATGCAAACAGTGTACATACTAAAAATTAATACGATACACTCACCTTCCAAATGCTGAAGATATGATACCCAATTCATGATCAGGGACTCTTCCTTCTTTCTGTTGTTAGAACCAGCATCCGAATAGCTAACGACAAAAAGGTCTTGTATAAAATCAGCTGTTATGTGCTTAACAGTGTGAACGAAAAGCTCTTTCATCAATGGAGCATTGTGTTCCATAAGGGAAGTAAAGCGGGCTGTTTGGAACCCCCTCTTCATTTGCTCCAGTTCCGCAAGACTGCCAAGGATTATAAGGTGCAAACATACTGCAGATATGATCTTTGGTACATCAACGCAAGTCATTCTTGTTACAGGTGTGGTTACACCACAATCAAGGATGAAGCTGTAGTCAGATGACTGAACCAGCTGACGTAATTCCTCATCTGTAGTAATCTCCTGTAGCTGAATACACATACATAGCAATCATACTAAAATGATTCAGTTGTATCCTCACGTGCGCGCGCGCACACACACACACACACACACACACACACACACACACACACACACACACACACACACACACACACACACACACACACACACACACACAC
>CAXIPT010000001.1:22293795-22304676 GCA_964030475.1 Tethya wilhelma
CGTGCATGATTGATATGTCCAGTGACAAGCACATGCACGCACGCACACCCACACCTACCTACCCACACACTGTAAAAGATACACACCTGATACAGGCATTGTCTTCTATAGCACTTAGGTGGAGTACTTCCTGTAAAGCAGGATCAGTTTCCCAATCAGGCTCTTCCAAGAGATTAACAAAGCAACTGCATACACATAACCATCCAAAACAACAATTATTAACAAGTACAGGCAGTGAACGTAAAGTGTATACATACACAAACACAAGTACCTGTAAGTACTCGAGCCACCACAGCCACTACCGCAATCAGCACTACCATCATCACCACCACTATCAATGACGATGTACTCACTTGGTGATGCACTGTAATAATGAAAGTTATATTTGAACTTTGAATTCACAAGGAATGTATTACAATTACTTACACATCATCCATGAACTTTGCACCCTCAGACTGACATTTCTTTGGCTTTGGACGGTTAGGTCTGTAGAAGCATAATAGGAGCTAAAACATACTGAAAATAATATGTGCTTTTCAACATATACTTGATCTTTTTCTTGTGAGCGCTCCTTGCTACTACTCTCCTCTTCAACATCAGATAACCTAAGCAAAACAGTATGTTTTTTTTAAAAAAATGCACAATTATAACTGATATTGCAACTTACACATCATCTATGAACTTTGCACTTCTGTATTTCTTTGGCTTTGGACGATTAGGTCTGTAGAAATATACATATAACAGGGGCTAAAACATACTCAGTCTGACAGAAATAATTATGTGCCTTTTCAACATACATTTGATCGTCTTCTTGCGAGTGCTTTTTGCTAGTGTTCTCCCCTTCAACATCAGATAACCTAACCAAAGGCAGAATACATTTCGTAGGCAACAGCAAACTTAGCAGATAAAAATTAAATTAATGAAGGACCACAGGTACTTGAAATTGCAGAATGCCCTTATCTTGTAGCACTGAACTATAAATGCTTGGCAATGGAGCAGATCGAGAGTAGCAACTAAACTGATGGACACTGACTCATCAATTCCAATCATATGCTAAGATATCCAGGTCTAGCTAAAATCAGAGTAGAAAGTTACATATAATATATATATGTTCACTTACATTTCAGGATTATCCACTTTCCTCTTTTTGCGTTTACAATTTGTCACATGTTTTCGGAGTTCTGACATAGGAAAGAATTCGTCACAAACTCTGCAAAAGTCTTCCGGTTCTGCCCCAACATTTGACTATTATAAAGGGAAATAATACATTATATCTATACATGTACATACTACACACACCTATATCATTCGGTTTTATATCTATTAGCAGAAATACGCACCTCCCTACTTTCCTCATTCAATTTCTTCAACTTGTCTTCTGGGATGTCGCACTGTAGTGGTCGGATATATAGCTTTGCTTGTCGCAGTATATCTTTTAGAAAAGCTACAGTGACACCGCCATCAGGTCCTTCAATGGCTACCAAGTCTTTCGAATTTTCTGAAACTCGCATGAGTGTGTACCCACCACACTCCTCTAAGATAGGAAATGCATCCATCACCATGTCATGGATATGATTCGCATCGCCCTCGACAGAAAAAACCAACTTTCTCAATCCTAGGTTTAGTCTAGCAAGTTCAATTTTCTCTTCAGTACTAGGAGAGAATTCCTGCTCAGAATCTTTCAAACAAATTACTTCTTTTGTCCACGTTAACACTGCTTTCTTCTTGCTCTTTCCTCTTCCTCCTTTCCCTCTTGAAATACATCGCTTATTGCTGTAGACTTTCGAGGGCTGATAACCAAACAAACGCCTGTGCTCTTCGTATGCACTTGAACGCTTCTTTGCAGACTCCAACAGTGATGGGGTTGTAGATGACGTAGATGGCAGTGAACGTGATCGCTGATTGTCAGACTGTGATGATGAACCAGCTTCTTTCTTGTCTTTTATTTGCTTCATTACATCAACAGCCCCTAGCAACAGGTTCTTGGCCCTTTCCCAGGCATCATCTCCTTCACCACTAGCCGCCATAATTGCTCTGATCTGGCTCTAGCCACGTGCTGAGCCACGTGTACATTGCGTGATAATTTTCATAGCTGCGCATGCGCGTGAGCTGTGCTGCTGGCCGGCCGGCCGACCGTGGCGCTGTCTCGATCTCTGCAGCCGCCTTCATCTAAAGCAAGAGCGCCTTCATGCAGAGCAAGACCGCCTTCATAAAGGCAGTAGTGCCTTCATCTAAAACAAGACCGCCTTCATAAAGGCAGTAGCGCCTTCATGCAGAGCAAGACCGCCTTCATAAAGGCAGTAGCGCCTTCATGCAGAGCAAGACCGCCTTCATAAAAGCAGTAGCGCCTTCATAATATGATCAAGACCGCCTTGTGAATCATCAAACCATGTTCATAATATTGAGAGTATAATCGCATAATTTTGGCACTAATAACACTTCATACAACAAAGCCTGATCCGTGTGTCAGCCTAGTTCTGAGCCAATAGATCGGGCTCAGTAAGAAAATCAATGGAATGGTAAAACTTGAACGGTTATACTAATGTTTATACTGCTCTAAAGCTGATATTCAGCTAGCCTGAACCATTCAGGCCACACTGCCATGACATGACTCATGATGAAGCAACTGTGACTGACACACTTGAAGTAAGTGTAAAATATCGGAATTCTCTTGGCTACCCTGCTCCAGCTTTCATGCAGTCGCTCAACAAGATTGACAGCAATAAACTTTCTTTCTTTCAAGTGAAGTACTGAGACAATAACAGCCCTGAAAGGGTGCTCTTTTATAGTGTGCACACATACATGAATATTAATAACAGGAATAGAGACTGTAACACAATAACAGCAATTATTGCATGCCTATGGCTATTGTATCAATGTTCAATAGTAATGTAGTCTCCAACATCCTCCCCCACGTTGACCACTCGTGGTCAACCGATCAGTCGGAGTCGTCGCTGAGTTCAGCTATTGCACTAGCCTTGATCTGATCTCGTGCTTGAACTGCTTTGACTCGGGAGTTTCGGGGTTTGGGTGTTATTGCTTCCTCATCTGTGTTGTCCTCACATGAGACCTCATTCAGCTCTTGGTCTTCAACATCTTGTGCGTGGACTTCCAGAGGGTAAAGTAGCTGTAGGGGTCGTTGCAATGTTGTGGTCCTACCATCTTTGGTGGGAACTCTCACGACTGCTCCTCTATTTTGTCCATCCTTTCCAGTGATGACCTTCTCAATTTTTGCGAGTTTCCAAAAGCTCCTGGGTTGGCTCTCGTCATTGATTATAACTACATCTCCGACGGCTACGGAAGTCGGTGTTTGAGCGCCTCGGCTGTAACGGTGAGTTTCTCTCAATTCGAGAAGATATTCTCGTTGCCGTCGTTTCCAGAAGTGGTTTAGGACGGTATTGAGATGTTTGGCTCGTCTGTTGAGTTGAGAGGGTGTCACTTCAAAATCTTCATCTTCATCATGCTCATCCGACTGACTGTTTAGATTGTCAGGGAGGCTTAGTAGACGGCGTCCCACTAGTAAGTGTGAAGGTGTCAGAGGTTCTTCGCTGTCATAAGCTGAGACGTAAGAGAGGGGATGAGAATTGATGATCGCTTCCACTTCAGTGACCACAGTTAGTAATTCATCGTAAGTGAATTTGGCCTGGGCAATCATCTTTCTCAGACAGCGCTTGGTAGACCTGATCAGTCTCTCAAAGATTCCTCCCCACCAGGGTGCTTTTTCCAAATTGAAGTTCCACTCAATCCTGTGGTTGGAGAGGTACTGCAGGACTTCTGTGTTAGCCATGATGTTCCCAATTGTTTTCGCTGCTGCCTTGAAGGTCTTCCCATTGTCTGAGATGACTTTATGTGGTAGTCCTCTTCTTGCACAAAACCTTTTAAATGACCTGATGAAGGTTACAGTTGACATGTCAGGGAACACGTCAAGGTGAACTGCTCTGGTGACGCAACACGTGTAGAGGCAAATCCACACCTTTGTTGTTGCCGTCTGGTTGACTCCATGAGTCTTGACATACAAAGGTCCTGCGAAGTCTACTGCTGTGTAAGAGAAGGGGGGTGCTTCCCTGACACGGAAGCTTGGAAGTGGAGGTGGAAGTGGTGGCCGAAAGGGAATTCCTTCGAAACGTCGGCAGGTGACACAGTGATTGATCACCATCTTCACCAAACTCCTTCCTTTCACGATCCAGTACTTGGACCTCAGCTCCGTCAGAGTTTCCTTCACTCCATTGTGTTGAACTCTGTTGTGAGCGTCCTTCACCACCAATGCCGTGAAGTGGTGAGCTCTGTCCAATATTACTGGGTGTTTGGATGAGTAGGGTAGCTCAGCGTTGGAGAGTCTTCCTCCACATCGCCATAATCCTGCTGAGTCAAGGAACAGATCGAGCTGTCGTCTCCAAACTTCGAAGTTTTTGTCGTGAATCAGCGACGATTGTAGCTCAATGATCCAAATCCTTTCAGCTCTACTTATTTCACTGGGTCGGAGAAATTTGTCTACAGGTTCCCTGTGTTCTCTCGACTTTCTTTTAAGTAGATCAATGTACTTGAGGACATAAGCGGTAACTCTCAGCAACCTAGAGAGGGAGCTGTAGTCTTCACTCTGAATTACTTGTCCTATCCCAGTTGGGGTGATGGACGTCAACAGATTGTGTGCCATGGCTCTTTTTGACTTTGAGCTCAATTCAGCTGAACATTCCTCTGGCATTTCTTTCACTTGCTCTTGCATTTGTTCTGTACATTCACTTAACCAATCTGGGCCTGTTCTCCACAGTGTATTTACTGACAACTCGATGGGGGTTGTACCTCTGCTAGGTATGTCAGCAGGGTTTCCTTTCCCAGGACAGTGATTCCAAAACTCTGGTTGCACCAACTTGCGTATTTCACTGACTCTGTTCTGTACGAAGGGTTTCCAAGTTTTCTCGAGACCTTGGATCCAGAACAGTGTCACTTTTGAATCTGTGAAGCAGCTGGGTTTACTGAGCGTCAACTGGGAAGACAGACTGTCAGATACTGTGGACAGGAGTCGTGCCAGAAGGAGTGCTGACAATAGTTCTAGCCTCGGAATTGTCTGCCGAGTTGTGATCGGGGCCACTCGAGTCTTTGAGGATACGAACTTTACTTGTGTGTCTGTTTCTGTTTCTATGGCCAGGTACACAACTGCGGCATAAGCCTGCAGGGAACTATCACAGAATCCGTAAAGACGACAGGATTTTACGCCTTCTGTCACATCTGAGAAGTAACTCCGTGGAATTGAAATGGGCTGTGCCTCCTTGAGGTCTTGCACAAGTGCTTGCCATTTGCTGAGTGTGGCTCCATTGAGAGGTTGATCCCATTCCATCTTTAGCTCACACAACTCTTGGATCAGGACTTTAAAACGAATGATGATGGGTGATAGGTATCCCAATGGGTCATAAAATCGTCCTGACAGACTGACAACATTTCTTTTTGTTGGTTCCAATTCTGTGGCTAGCCTTGCAATGCCACTAAGGTTGAACAAGATTCGGTCGGAAGAAACGTTCCACAAAATCCCAAGGATTTTCTGTTCTCCTGGTTCGGGTAGTGTGTCTCCCAGTACAACTTTTGCATATGTTTCACTGACTGCACTGGTCTCGAGACCTTCGTTACTATTGATCATCTCTTGGAGAGATGATGAGTTGGTGACGAACTTTCTCAAGTTAAATGAGCCGTCTTTCAGTATTTTCTTGGAGTCAGCATACATCTGATATGCACTCTCTTCATCGTCAGCACCAAACACAACATCATCCACATATATCGAGTTCAGGAACTCCTTCACCAACTTAGGGTGGGATTGTGAATACTTTTCCATGTGATGTTTGATTGTTGCGTTTAGGAGAAATGGGCTTGACGAGACTCCAAAGACAACCCTGGTGAATCTCAGTGTGATGAACTTGAGATCAGTCTGGGTGATGTCATCAACCCATAAAAACCGGAGAACATCTCGGTCTTGTTCAACTATAGAAATCATTAGAAATGCCTTTTCTATGTCAGCTGTGAGTGCAACCTTGTTGGTGCGAAATCTCAACAAAATGTCAAAGATCTTCTGGTTGAATTTGGGACCCGTGTATAAACAATCGTTTAGTGATGGCCCATTACATCTTGCTGATGCATCATATACAATCCTGACTTTTGTTGTCTCTCTGTCCTGACGTATCACAGCGTGATGTGGTAAATAGTGTACTTTGTGGTCTTTAGGCTCTTCTGTTTGATTCACTACTTGCAATATGCCATCTGAAATCTGTTGTTGTATGATTGCATCATATTCCTTTAGAATCTCTGGGTTCTGCTGCAGTCGACGCAACAGACCTTGCAACCGTTTCACACTCAGGTCATAATTTGTTGGCAATGGTGCATGAGCTTCTTTCCATGGCAGCGATACTTCGTATCTGCCTTCCTTAAATTTGACATTGCGGTCAAAATCTTCCTCACATAGTGAATCATCTGTCTTGTTAATTCCCAATGATTCTAGCTTCCAGAAGGAGCTTAACAAGGTTTCCAATTCCTTTGTCTGACAACAACTTCCATTGAATTTCAGTGAGTGAGTTGTGATTAGACTAGTACTTGAAGGTGACTGGGATAGTGTGGTTGGGCCAGAGAGAACCCATCCTAGCTTGGTATGTATTGCAACTGGGCCTGATGCTCCACGTCTGATTTTCCCAGTTGTAAATTCCCAGTAGTAATCTGAGCCTATTAGTAGGTCAATTTCCAGCTGTGCTCCTTCATTGGAAGTATCAGCGAGATCTAGATTTGAGAGATGACCATACAATTCAGCACAAAGGGAAATTGGCTGAGTGACTAACGGGTCACAAATGTGTGGAACTGTAAAGAGTATGAGCTCTTTGTCAGGACCAGGTTGCCTCACTTTGGCTCTGATTCGCACAACTTCGCACAATTGTGATTCTCCTCTACTAGATCCAAATGAAGCGATAGAAAGGTGATGCTCACTATCGGTGTTTAATTGAAGAGCCTGTTTCACCCTTGTGGTAACATATGAGTGTTGACTGCCACTGTCAAACACTATGCGAACCTTCAACATGAGCTCTGGAGCTTCGGGATTGTAAATCTCTGCTGTAGCTGTTTGTAGCAGTACAGTTTTGTTTGCTTCTGCATACAAATTTGTGGTGGGTTGAATGTCAAATGAGGCAGCACTTGGATTGAGACTTGAGTGTGAACTGGTATTTGCAGCACCCGATTCTTTACCCGATTGGGTTAGTGAAACATTGCTCGTAGATGGGGTACTAGACACTCTTTGTGGAACTGTATCCTGTGTGCTCCTCATACAAATGCTGCTGTGGTGACGACCACCACACTGTTGACATTTCACTGTAAAAAATGATGGGTTAAAATAACCTATAATTTTGGGTTGAATGGGTTGCAATTCAGGCCACCATATTTTGGATTGTTTTAACCCAAAATATAAGTAGTTATAATAACCTTCGAAATGGCTCGGTATTCTAAACACTTTTTTTAATGGTTAAAGTTACCAATAGTAGTTGGTTAAATGTTTTAGCAGTCATGGTTTAAAGTAACCTTTATACAAAAGTTAATTATTTTGCTTAATCCTTGTTCGTTTTAACCAAATGATGATCAAAATTACTAACAATCCTGGTTTGGAGTAATCTTGCACAAGAGATAAAAACTTCACAAATAAGGATTTGTAACAGTTTTTGTTTTGGTATACTTTTAACTCTGTATATAGGTATTTTAATCTTGTTGAAAGAGTTACTGTTATTGTTTCTTTTGACCTACAAGTAAGAAATCAAAGAATTCAGTTTTAAAATCAGTCTGCTAGCTAAAAGCATGACAAGCAATTTACCTCTCAAGTTCAGCTACTTCTTTCTTAGAGTTTTGTTCTGTCTCTCTTGATCCACTTAGCTTTTTTGACAACTAAGCAAGGTTAGAAGCACCACATATAGATAATCAGAGATTGCAGTCAGTGTTTACTCACCTTAATTAACACTAGTACTCAAGTTTTTGTTGTTGTCCAGCTTCTTTTAAATTTTTTGTTGTCTTCTTTTTCCACTTCTTTACTTCTCAGTTTCTATATAAGTTCAAAAAAAAAGTCAACAATCATATGATCACCCTGGAATTGGCTGTTGTCAGTGTTGTGACAACTTATTTTCAAGTCTTACCTCAAGTTTAATACTTGTTTGTGCTGTTTACAACGTTGGATACCTCCTTTTACCAAAAAGACAGNAGTGTTTTGATGTGTTCTTTCAAGAGTTTTTCAAGAATTTTTTGTCTACTTCTCTGACAGCTGCCAAGTTTCAAATTGTGTTACTGAGCATGCCCGGTAATGATGTCATTATTTTAGATACAGCCATTTATTTTAACCCAATAGAGCAGTTTTAACCAAACGAGATTCATTTAACCACAAAAGAATTTGATTGATACCCAAGTTAGTAGTTATAACCTAGTTTTGGTTATTTTCACCAAGGATGGCTGGAATAACCCATTGATAGGTAGTTGTACCGCTTATTGTAAGTGTTATTTCAACCTATGATGGTTATAATAACCAACTTAGTAACTATAACCTAATTTTTGTTATTTTCACATAGAATGACTGACATTACCCATTAATGGGTAGTTGTACTATTATTGAAAAAAGTTATTTTACCTATGTTGGTTGAAATAACCAATCATTTTTTACAGTGTATCAGTGTGAATGGGAACAGTGTTACACTTCGAAAGGGAGGGAGAGTCTATCTTGGAGATTCACCAAGTCTTAGCATGAACTCTTTCTATCAAATGAACCTTCTTGGAAGAAGATTGAAGTTTGATGTTGACATGAGCAATGTTGGGTGCAACTGTAATGGAGCTCTCTATTTGGTTCAAATGCCTGCCTACAACTCCAACCAACAACCACAGCCAGGAAAAGATGGAGAGTATTACTGCGATGCTAATCAAGTTGGTGGAACCTACTGCCCAGAAATGGACGTCATGGAAGCCAACAAGTATGCAATGGCGTCTACTGCTCACACATGCAACTATGTTTCTCCTCACTATTACCCCACATGTGATCGAGGAGGCTGTGGAACAAACGTCCTCAATGCTGATGGCGGACAATATGGGCCTGGGAAGTACATTGACACAAACAAACCATTCACTCTTTCCGTGTCTTTCATCAAAGGAGGAGACGGTAAACTAGCAACCATTAACAACTATTTCTATCAAGAAGGAAGGCACATCGACTTCAATGCTTGCAATCACGACTACCTCCAGTGGATGGGCTACAGTCTACCGGGGATTGTTCTCACTATGAGTCTGTGGGGGACAGGAGATGGTGGAATGTCATGGCTGGATGGAATGTCAGGTTGTCGTGGTGCGTGTAATCTTGCCGGATCAAGTGTCACATTTTCCAACCTAGAACTACAAACTTTGTAATTCCTTACCGGTCCTATTAACTTATTATTTTAGATCTATAGGATTGCATGCATAAACTAAGAGTGATCAGTGTATTTGCCAGACACACTATCTGTAGTAGTGTTATACGTATGCCATGAGATACATTTTCTAAAAAAACTAAAATTAATAATGTTGAGATTATGCAAGATAACAATCAGTTATACAGTTCAATTTCTCCAACTACTATATATTACTGACAACAATGTCAAAAGACTTATAGTATAATAATAATTATAACAGATAAATTTGTATCCATAAGAGCACACTATGAATGTTACTATAACAATACATTAAGAATTATTGTTATGGCTAATGTACATAGGATTAATAATTGTTATTCTCAGATTAAGATCATGCATGGAGTGTCTAAAAAACAGAAACTACTTTTAGGGTCATCAGAGCAGTAGTAACCAGCACTCCTATAGCTACATGCGGATGTATGTCAATTATAATAATTGTAACAACAACAACAATAATAATTAATTTTTAAGATTAATTTTGGAGGTAGTATAATATTATAATAACAATTGTAATTATAATGATGCTATACTTATGAAACTGCAACTTACAGACGTGGATTCCAGGTGCTCCATTCCCCATGACTACAAACATGATTATGCAAAAAAAAAGTTTATTAAATTCTATTCATTCAAGTGGCTATATGTACTATATACCTTTTAAAATAACTGTCATGTGCCACCATGTGAACAGTTACAACAGTTACTACTACATGCAGTTACAATAATAGCTCTATACATGTATGTGGCATAATGATTGCGTCAGTTATAATATATGCATAAACAGTACAAACCTCGAGTTTGCCGCTGCTCTCGAGCAAGTTGGTTGATGTCATCCATATCCTCCGATGAGATGCAATTGGCACACTCATCATAGGCAGATCCAAGGCAATTGAAACATTGGGGCGAACCAAATCCGTAGCGAACACACACTTCAAAACAATCAACAATGACAAAACTGCCAACACATTTTACCCAGCTATTTGTATCACAACCTGTAAATTTGAAGCAAATAATAGTATAGTCACTGAGTTGGTTTTTGTATATCAGAACTTGTCAGCATTCATGCAGTCCACATGGCATTGCTTTGCAGTAACTTTTTAAAACTTGACTGATTAAATTTCTTACTTTCTGGTATGTCTTCCTGACTCTGTACAGCTGTGTCAAGTGGAAGACAGCCAATGCATTGCTCATATGCTCCTCCATAGCAGTTCATGCACTGATTCGATGTAGGCCCATTTGCCCTGCATATTGCAGCACATTCACTTACAGTGATGGCGCATTCCACCCAATCCCATGGAGTACAAGTGGTTTCAATTCTTGGGTTGTCAGGAACTGTATGAAAAAACAAGCACACACACACACACACACACACACACACACACACACACACACACACACACACACACACACACACACACACACACACACACACACACACACA